>VUQR01022692.1:0-30956 GCA_015108515.1 Hemichromis elongatus
GTGTGGCAACACCCCCACTGCCACCCTCCAAAAAAAAAAAAAATGCAGATTTATTATATTTGTTGATGAAATGACTTTGAAATAAATGGGACTTTTTACGAATGCAGATTGGTTGCCTTTGTTCTAATTTTGTCGGTGGTGAAAGAATTTTATGTTTTTGCTGATTTCTCCAACTCATAAATACAAACCTGGACTCTTGAGGATTTATCCATTGTTTACTCGTGGCTTTAAGCCGTAATTGTATATACCACACATACCCACTTAGCTGAAATTATGGATAATATCTCAGAGTGTTGAAGCTATTTTGTTGAATATACACTGTTTAGGATTTGTGTTTTTTATTCCTTTTGTAGAAATTAGGGGTGGTGAAACCTTCTGGCGTGATTCAGTTTTCTACACTTGGAAACAAACCTCATGAACAAACTGATATTAATAAGGTCGCAGTCAGCTTGTTTTACAAGAGATGAACTTTTATTCTTTGTTTTATCCCCCCCCCAAACACTGAATTTGCTTCCACAGACTGTACGTGTAAGACGTTCAGCAGCTGAAATATAGACAAAATAGAGGGAGTCCATTAGCAGGACACAGACACAGGAGTGCGAAGACAACTCTCCACAAACTACTCCATAGTATTAAGGATGCAGTTTGTTTGTGGCAGAGGGCACGCAGCTCCTGCCCAAACAAACTTTTCTACCTGCACTCTCCTGAAAGAAAACAGAAGCAAAGCTGAACCTCACAGTAAATATTCAACACATGCTGTGGCAAAAGTCTCATGGGTGCTGAAAAAAAAAAGAACAAGTTAACCTCCAGTCATCCGCTCAACAGTGCTGCTAATGGGCATGTGGGGGTACAGTGCAGTCACTCCTTGTTTCTCCATGTCCCTGCTGCCTTGTCCCTCTTTACCCTCGCCCCTTGGCGAATGTGACTTTGCTCCCTTTTCAGCGTAAAAACCCAGGAAGAGGAGGAGGGGAGCACTTCTGTTCCGCCTGATCCGTAGCAAGCCACGAGGGCCATTTCCACAGCAGGGCTCCAAATGGTGAAGTGGAGATAATCAATAGTTAATGGGGGCAGAAATGTAATGACAGTGAAGGATGACATTTCAACCTGGGGGAAGGTGTATGTGCACTGAACACTGCTGCATGTATGTTGATGTGAGCCCAGGGCAGTTATGAGTTCACAGCCAGCTTCTAATGCTATATTAATGATTTCCTTTTTCAACCTGACACAGGCAGGAGTGAGTGGTCCATTTCTGGAGCTTGCTGCCATAATGCAGTTTTGGAAGAAAAAAAAAGAAGCTATTTAGAGGTAAATAAGAAAATAAATAATTTTTTAAAGGTGTATAGGCACTTTAAAGTTTGTGGAAAATTGGAAGGCAGGGCTGTCGCTCAGGCCCTGATGAAAAATGGCTGCAATACTTGCATGTCTGTGGTGCAGAGTGGGATTTCTTTTTTTAAACTTCCATCACACACAATAGCTCTGTATGCTAGACTTTTTATTATCAAGATTCACATTTATAATCTTTAAAGTGAGGCTTCATTCCAGAGTATAAGCAGTAAATATACAACCAATAGCCTGCTATGATAAACAATATCCCTTAGATTCATATTTCCGTATCTTTGCTTTATCTTAAAGATTGTTTGTTTTATCCATATAATGGATAATTTTTTAGAGACCCGAACAGCATATAGTGTGCTGCTGTTGTTTCACCTACTGTATTTCTAGAATAATTTCTTTGTATGCTCAGGTAGCGCTACCAGTGATGGATGAGGTAAAAGTACCAAAAAGACCATAAAAATGACACAGAAATCCTACATATTCACTTTCAAAGTAAACTTAAAAGCGTAGGTTAAGTAATCTGAAATCTAAATGTGCATCCAGCTACTATATAGGCAAAGTGGTGTGTTTACATATAATGTAACTGGGCAAAGTGGAGCTCATTGTAGAAGAACATCAGCTATGACTGCATCAGGTCAAACTGTCACTCTGCTCAGCTTTGTTCAGCGACCACATAGTTGCTAAGCTAATGGCATTTCCTTTCTAACAGCACCAGCTAAGATAATACACCTGCTGGATATTGTGCTGTGAACAGGTTATCATGGTGGTGTTAGATTTTGGGTTTTTTTTTTTTTTTTTTACCTCAGCTGCTGTGCCCAGGAATTTATCTTTTACTTACAGCTGTCAGGTAAATGCAGTGAAGTATGAAGCATGCTATCTCCTTGAGGTGCAAGAAAAAAAAAGTTTTAGGGATGAAAATGAAAATAAAACAGGATAAAACTCACAGTGTGGCAACCTATTGGCGACTTTGTGCTGCTAGATATTCAAACTGGCAACAGTAAATAACGACTCAATAGTGTGAAATAATGTCTTAAACCATTTAAGACATTTTTGGTAATGAAACAGACAAATGAACAATAACACGGGGTCTCTATGGATTACTTGATTATGTGACATTGATGAACCCTAGGCTGTTGAGGATATGGAATTCACACTTTCAGGTAAGATAAACCGGGTAAGAGGAGGAATCTTGGCCACAAAAAAACATCTTTAAGCAACAATTAATCAGAATCTTGCATCAGGTGCTTTAGTCTTTTTCTCTTCTGGCACCAAATTACCCCCAAAGACCAAAGTGCGCCATGGAAAACGACTCCCTAATTCCAGATAATTAGGTAAAGTCGTTAATCACAGCAGTGAGCGAACCTTCTGAACCGACCTGTGAAACATCCATCGGGCTCACTAATTGACTGCCTGTTGTCTTGGAGCCATATTTAACTGCTCCATCTAGCGGTCTCTCGGCTGAACGTGACGTCGGAGCGCTGCTGCCTCTCTTCTCTCCCCCATTTATTAAATTATTTAATTTTTTTTTTTTGTCACCGTGAGAAATAAAGTGCCAGCGTAGGGCAGGAACATCAGTAGCGCTTTGAAACAGCGGCTGTTCTCCGCAGACGGAGCGCTCTCACTCACTGCGCCGATGAAAGTTGAGCGCAGCACGCTGATGACCTGCGAGCATCCTCCGGGGAAACTGTGCATTTGACTGGCTTAACGAGCGCCTGTTCTCATCTCCACACTACACATCATTTGTTGCTGTCTGTCCGGCAGGCTGAAGGCTGTGTGTTTGAACCCAGCGCACTCACGGATACGGACACACTCCGAGAATCACAGGTGAATAAGGATGCATCAGTGTTCCTGTGTGGGAGCTTTTTCTTCTTCTCTTATTTGCTTGTCTTAAATTGCTCGAACGCTCGGGCTTCACATCAACTTAGTTGACTGTGAATAGGCTAATTTGTATTTTCTGCTCGAATGTTTTTTTTTGCATTTCCTTGATGTTCCCACTCTCTGTGTTACAGTAAAACCACCGTGCATGCATGTAATTGCATCTATCACCTAATCCCATGTAAATTAGCTTGATTGGAGAAAACTAACGCAGTTGCAACCTACTGTTACACCTGTGGCTGTTACTGTAGGTTCATTATGTGGGAATTTTGTAATATGTAAAATAAGACTGGGAATTTTCTAAGAGGGGTTTCAGACTCTGCTCACACACTTAGGGCTGCACCATCCAGTCAGCACAGGCTTTACCAGCAGAGCCGAGCCGAGCAGGCAGCCGAAACCCACAATCCAATGCATTCATTATTTAATAGATTCATAGTATCCAGAAAAGTAGGGGGGCGATAATGATAGGGTCTCGGGTTTCTATATGTTTTGTGATACTGTAGGCTTGTTGTTGTTATTATTATTATTATTATTTGGTAAATTCTGTTTAATCACAGAAGGGAGATTTGTTCATATTTTTATTGAAATGCTACTTCCGTTATGGGTGTGTTCCAGGCTGTGTACCCATCACTGTCATCAACATCATCATTATCATCATCATCACTTCTCTTTGTTCTTATTGAGAAATACACAAAAAAAACCCCTCTTTTTAATACTCTTTTCCTTAATATAGTTCCAGCCTGAGACTTTCCCTAGTTGGCTTTATTGCAAGAGCAAACTCACTTACCTTCTTGAACTGCATAAAACCTTAAAGCCTGTATGACAGTTTTGCAAGGGCTGTTGGTTTGCATGTTTAGGCAAACTTTCTTATGATTTGGGTCACTAGTAAGATTTACAGTCAGAGGACAAAATTCAATTAGACAGCCCTGCAGCAATCTTTACTCACTAGCAGATGGCTTTATGCTCTTGGTTCCTGCCTTAGTGTCCCTTATTGCTCTAATTGGATTTCATCATCTCACACTGTTTATCTGTATAAAAATGAATTTTAAAACACAGCATCATTAATTCAATACTCTCTCAGCCCTGTCAGATCCAAGCCCACAAGTCACTGCCGCCTAAGCATTTCACATCTCATCCCCTGCGATCGGCTTTGTCATAAATTGAAGCAGACCTCAGAGTAAATTGTTGTGTTGATGGCATGTTGGGTTGTTGGAGGAGTCTAAGTAGGAGAATCTGTAATCTGTGTGCAATAAATGAAGTGCACGCAGTGGCGAGGGCATATTTGTCTGTCTGAGTTTATTCTAGCCCTGAGGAGATGGTTTTCCTCTCAATGACACCCACTTTGATTTTACGTAGGGACATTCACAGGAGTTGCATTCCCCAAGACAATGTGAATGTGATGTTTGCTTATCTGGTAGTGCTGCGTGCCAGACATACGTTGTGTACTATACCAGCCTTACACAGGGAGGAAAACAAAAAAGGGTGCTGATACTGTAGTCTCACCACTGCTGCATCACTTTCCAATCGTTTTCTGTCACCGTGAAGCATTTCACTGGGATCAGATTTGCAAATTGTCCTATTTATTCTTTTAAATACCACTCCTATTAATTAAGACCAAATGCTAATTATAAACAAACATCTTAGTTGTGGTGAAGAAAATTCCTGGAGATGAGCGAGCTGCCTCAGTACATTTGACCCTATTTATAGCATTATTGCAAGAGTGAACAGCCATCAAACGCCCTCTTTGAGTGACAACTAAGAAGAAAGTAATAGGGAGGTCAGCCTTTACACAACTCACGAGCCACGATTTGTGTTATTGAAACCTCGCCAATTCAATTTATATGAATAATAGTATCGTATTTGTCAAGGTGGAGCTAAAAATTGCACTCAGATCTCAGGTTGTTGTGGCAGGACTTATCGTCCATATTCGCTCTGCTGTGTAATGAAAACGACAATAATTTATGAGTCATGAATCAATGCGATGGTGAGCTTCACTGAAGCGTGAACCAGCAGCTAGGCTGAATCCCGTCTTGATTAATCATTGTTGCTGCACCTCAGTGGTCAAACCTACTATGTTTGGTTGCCTGAGATGTAAACAAAACTCTGGCCTTTGACGGAGGGGATTTATAACTTCAGCGACGATAATGACTGAACTAGTCCTGGTGCCAAACACCAAGGCTGGATGTTGAGATCATTTACTCCAGCGCAGGAAGCCACCGAAATATTTAAATGTCAGATGGAAGTGGAAGCATTGTCGGTCCTCAAAAGTAATAGCACGGGGACCGGCAGGAGTTAGATTTGCAATTTTAATGGTTGGAGCAGAATAACAAAATGCAATTGTATTATCAAGGGATAATTATAGTGGCATGCAAAAAAGGTTGGTCCACATTTCTGCAACAGTGAACAGTTAAGTGAGTAGAAAATGAAGTGAACTCCAAAACTGGAAAAACTATTTCAACATTTGGAGATAGATTTGTCTGTCATTTCTATTGTGTAGAACTGCAGAGTGTGAAAACAGGAAAGGTGCTTGCCTCATTCACACGAGCACCTTTTCTCTCCCTATGCTGAAATGCTTTCTATCTAATATTTACACATGTTGGCAATCTAATGAATGCATCGGCAGCAACTCAGGGTTCAATATCTTGCCCAAGTACACTTTGCCATGCAGACTTGAGGAGTCAGGGCTTGAATTATCAACCTTCCAATTTAATAGATGACCCTTTCTGCCTCATGAACTACTTCTACAACCACTAGTCTTTCCATAACCTTGGATATCGTTTCCAAGGTTTTGGATTTTTACAAGACTTTTTCACACTTGTCATGATGAAAGGTCACATTGGCAGTTCCAAAGTATTATAAATACTCTGACTTCTCGAAGCTTGTGCCGAAAAATCTGCACCAATGGGCTCCTTCAAGCAGCACTCTACATACAAAGAAAGGGACTGCTATGAGAGGAAGGCATTCAGGTAGCTCTTTGCTCAGTTCGTTAGGAAGATGAAAGCTAACGGGAGTGGTGGAGATCAGGTTGAGGTCTGGAAGACAGAGAAAGCCACCTCCTGGATTGCAAGAAAGGCAAAACACAAATGTGTTTGAGGTATATTTCACAGAAAAAAACGAAGAATTCATGAAAAGAAGACTTCTGCAACTTCACAGGGGTGTATAGGTCGTGCTTTGGGCTTTTGTTGCAGCCAGCGGAATAGGGAGCATTTCACCGACAGAGGGAAGAATAGATTCAATTAAATACCAGCAAACTCTAGAAGCATCACAGTTTGAGTTTATAAAAAAGATGAGAAGATGAGACGAGGCTGGCTTCTACATCGGGGCAATGATCCTGAACACACCTGAAAATTCAGAGTCAAATACCAAAAGAAACTGAAGACTGTTTTTTTTCCTCATGGCTCTGATAGTCTCCCAGCCTAAATGCCATGAAAAATTTGTGGCTAGACCTCAAAAGAACATAGAAATTGAAGCTTTTGCAAGAATATTTAACAAATCCAATGTAAATAAATAAATGACTCTTAACTTCTACATCAAGTAGTGTTACTTGCCAAAAGATTAGCTATTAAGCACTGACCATGCCGGGTGCCCGGCAGGGTGTCCAGCTGTTTCCTCTTTTCTTGATTTTCTCACTCTAACTTTATTCCTAGTGGAAATTAGGACATCTTTTATTCATTTAACTGTACTAACTGAAATTTTCAAGAGGGCAAGCGTTTGCATGTCCCTGTAAAATTCCCTTCAGCTAGATAGACACAATTCCAAGGTTACATCTTCTGTGTATATGGTAATTGATGCTAACTGTATGCGGAAAATTGAAGGATAGAGCTATATGAAGGCATATCAGGTGGATTTTGGGGTGGAGGATCGGGAAAACAATCTTTAACATACAGCAAGGCCGTACCCATTCTTATAACATGGATAGACTGATGCATCCATCTCTTACATCTTCTTAATACCCTGGAATTGAATTTTGGGATAGCACTTAGTATCTATAAGTTTGATCTAATTTATCCAGAGAAAATAAAATTAGTTGGTATTTTTCTCAGGAAAAATATAGGTGGAAAAATACAACAGCCTGCTTTTGAAGGCACAGTCGAAACAAATAGTGTAATAAATAATAAATTATCATAAAAACGTACAATATTTAATGGCAAGTTTCATATACTGTGATGTGGCTATGATCAGTGGAAGTGCATTACAACAGGAGAACACTGTCAGTGCTTTTCGTCTTCACCTATGCATTGCCTGGTTGTAGAATATTAATAATTGTATATGTTCTCCCTTAAATATGTTGTTTGACCTTATTAAAAACCAATTTGCTGGAAAGTATTAAGGCAGAGCCCTTCCTCTGCTATAAGCTGGGTATAATGAAGGTGACAAAACACAGGAATGTCCATAAAACAGTGTTGATATAGCAAGCAAGGAAATATTAAATAAGATATGAATATTTAATAGGTTACATCAGCCATACAAACAGAAATAATTATATTTTATGTGCAGTGAAGTCATTTACAGACAGTACATTAACCTACAAAGTGACATGAATTATGTTTGGGGTTGGCTAATCCCATGAGACATCTAACTCCCTTCATGCACAGACTTATATTAGCCAGTAAAACAAATCCAAAGTCATTTATCTGGGATTTAGATGGTGTTGCGCAATATGAAATGTATTGACAAGACAGCCACATTTTTCTATAGTAGTGCATGATTTATAGAGCATGTGTTGCAGAATTTTGGAGACCCGAATCTGCTTTTTATACTAATGAATGCGATGTTGTATTTCATGGAAAATCTGCTTCCTTTGCTGTCAGTTTCCAGCAGAGGTCTTCCTGCTGTTCAGCCTGTCAGGCCTGAGGTTTGAACCGACAACTTTCACATCGCTGTCTGAAAGCCGGCCGACCATAACTTGCTTTAAAGTCCCAGTCATTAAACTTTAATACAATATGACCACTCCAGAGATGTTTTAATCGTATATTTGAGATATATATTGTATTCCCGTAGTGTGTGGTTTGTTCTCCTGGAGTCTGTTTGCATCATTATTTATTAATCAAAAATTGGACGACCGTCAGATCAAATCTCAGCACAACAGCAAAGTTAAGCTTCTGTTTTTTTTATTATTCACGTTATTATGATGCATGTGTTAGTGTAACTGTCTTGGTCCGAGACACTGTAATATAATACAAACTGCATGTTGTCAGAAATTGTTTGAGGATTTAAACTTTTCTCATACATATTTCTTGCTTAACTGACTTTAAAAAAGTGTTTGCCTAGACCTTAATCTCATTTTAGCACCTTATGTCACTTGATAATTGCTTGCACCACTTCAGTTGGCACAATGCAGAATCCTGCCACTTGCCAAAGTGATTTAAAAAAGGGGAAAACTGCACATCCACTAGACTCTGTGCAGTTCAAAAAGTGACTGTTCTCTCATAAAAATAAAAATATATACACATAAACACACCTAATTTTCAAGTGTTTGTTTTCCAGCGATAAGTATTTGCTGTTAATTGGAGAGTTGCTTTCCCACTTACAAAGCTGAATTTCCTTCGTTATTTTGCTCAGAAGTGGGTGTTCTGAAGTGTCACACATGTGAATGAACTCAGTGATACCAGCTTATATAAACTCTGGTATGCTTTTGATTGATGGCTGCAGCCGGTAGTTAGCATAAATCTGGGGTGTGCTTTGAGGTCACACCTGTGCAAGGTTTGTGAACGAGTGCAAGAGCACTGTTGTTACCTTGGCTGGCAAAAACACAGAGTTGCTACATCACCGTTAGGTCCCTAAAGAGACTATGATTGCAGCGTGAAAGACACTAGGTGATTAATGCATATAATTTATGTAATATTCAAGGCTGTATTCTGCAGCGCCATGCAGACTGACACTGTATTGTATCTTCATGTCACTTCTTAGTTGTGTTTTCTTTCCCTTCCTGCCAGAACGTCTTTGCGAGCACTGAAGATAGAGCAGTGAAGCAAAAAACCCAGAATTCTTTGCAGAGCTGTAGGCCAAAGATAAATTCATGACCTTTCAGCAAATAGCTTATATGCAACATTATAAATATAAAAAAAGCTTGCCATCACTTGAACCTGAGGATTGGTAAAGAAGAAGTATCCACAAAGGCATCTTGAGCAGTGAAAAGGTTTTCAGTGTTTTCAATCCAGTCCTGACATTTGGCACACATTATGCTGTGTGCTGGAGAATTAATTAGATAGACATTTGGAAAAGATGTGATCTGTATGAAAATGGCAAGATGGCATAAGGATAAGGCTAATGGATGTAGGCAACAATTTGATTTGCCGATGCTGAGAATCTGCATAATGTTGTAAAGAGTTTGTTGTCAAGAGATAAAAAAAAAGATGCTGCAGTATTATTTTCTTACCTTTAACAAATCCAATAAGAAAAATAAATAAATAAATAAATAAAACCAGAACCAAAACCTGTCTGCAGCTTTTAGTAGCTATTCCATTGATTCCTGAAATAATGAAATGGGCCTTAGATGTAATAGTTTTTATTTTATTTTATTTTATCAAGAGTATGTGTTTTCATAACAGCAGGGAAATGTGGCTTGAAGTAGAAGTTATACAAAAGCAAGTAAATGATACATTTGTTAGGACTATTTTCAGCCACGGGTACACATGTAGTTCTGTAGTGAGTACTCATGTCACCAGTGTATAACACCTCTGTAAGTGGATAGTTAGCAACCCTTTGACTGTGTTGTGTGTTGGAGGAAAAATGGAATGAGACTTAAGGCTTATTATTGTCTGAATAGGAAGAGAATAGATGCTTTGGTTATACAGACTGTTCTTTAAAATGCAGCACCATAGACTGAATATAAAAGACAGGCGTAGCTTCCACATCTGAAAAAAGTGAAGCCAGTGATGATGGATCTTAAAGCTGGTCTGAGGAGCTTGAAATGAATAAACACAAACTAAAATGATTGACTTTTTTTTTAGTTTTTGGAGATTTTTCATCCAAGAAAACAACCAAGAAATATCTTAAACTTTCATTCTTTCTAATGGCCAGCAGGGGGCAACTCCTTTGGTGACGTGCATCGCATTGTTGTATATTATTCTGTGGGGAAATGGCTCATTTGTGATCTCAGTGTTTCAAGTGTTCATGGTCTAAATATCTAACTTGAAGTGTTATTGGATGAACAAAATGACATGGGTGGCACAGTTGTCCTGTAGCAAGAAGACCTAAGATCGTTTTTATGCTAGTCACTGGTCGCTGGTCATTCAGTGGCAGTGGCATGTGCCACTACTTTTGTGTCACTCATGGTCTTGCACCTCTTGACGTTTGTAATCCCATGCATTAACCCTAAAATGCAGGTGGGCTGAAGACACAAATGTACGATTGTGTTAGTTTTTATGGCTGTTTTAATAGTATATCAGTGCAGAATTTCAGAGATGTAAAGATATACACAAGATAAACAGTTTGAAAAGATAAGACTTAGTGGAAAAAAACTGAAAAAAACCCAAACTTTTTGCAATGTCTTTGCTTCCAGTTTTGACTTCTTCACTTCTTTTATCAGTGCTGATGTGGCGGCATTGTCTGAGTGGTGACATCTGTTGTACAGGAGAATACTGCACCTTAACAGCGAGCATAAATAGAAGTGACTGTGTGATGATGTTGCAGCAGCATGCAAAGCACAGTCAACAGTCCAAAGATCTGCATGGGGTTAGGTTAATTGGTGATTCTAAAATGGTCATAGATGTGAGCATGAATGGTTGTCTCTCACTTAATGTTCGCAGAGCAGTGACCTGCCCAGGCTGTATCCGGACTTTTACCCTATGACAGCTGGGACAGGCTCCAGCCCCACTGTGATCCTAAACTGGCTAAGCAGAAAATGGATGGATGGGAAAGACATGACGTTTTTGTACATATTGGTCCCAATTAGAGTCGTGTTGTGTCTGGTGTCAAAACACCAAGATGCTGACAGTTGAAAAACACTCAGCTTGAGGCTTCACAGACGTCACAGTGGTTACGGCCGTCTTACATCTACAGCCTACTCACAGGACACAAACACAAACTGTTATTTCATGACACTTAACCAAGTGCACCTTTTCACGTTGCATAAAGTTTAGGAAACGCACTGCATCTTCTTCTTACGCTGCACAGATTTGCCACACTTGTGCCAAGTGACAGTCAGAGTTACACAAACTCCAGCAACTTTTACGTAATGAGAAAAGAGAGAACGCCTGCGAGATACAACACCCACATGACTCATTATCAAGCTTGTTCACACACCGTACCGACCGCGTTACCTTTGGAATTAACTTGTTGCCGGTCATTCGTGGGAGTCGTTGACAGTGAAGGGCAAATATAGATCTATTGGCATACTCGTGTCCTTTAACACAATGTTATAGATAGTTCTGCTCCCGGTTGCCAGTAAAGCCTGAGGGCCACCCAGAGCTCAGTCTGGATGGAGAGCACAACAGCAAAAACCAGCAGCGGTGTTAATGTGACAGCCAGTAGCAGCTGTTAAGGTGGAGAGGTGAGACTGAAAAAAGCCAAATGAGGTCTTTTTTGCTAATGAGGCTCTGTCTCTCTGTCTCTTTCAGCTGCAACAGTGTTATCGGTATGCACCTCGTCCTGCTTCCTCTCAGTTCCACAGCAGCTCCAAGGATTCAGCCTCAAACATAGCAATTCAGCTAAAACACTACTCAAATACCTCTGGTATGCCAGCAGTCAATTCTAGCATTTTTTTTCCCCTTCAGAATGGAGCAGAATTAATGAATATCAAAATGCGTGGCTTAAAACATGCAGACTTTGTTTTCCTCGCCGTGGAATTAATGTGGCTGTTATCTCTGCTGTATGCGTTACCATTTCAGCTCTTCACCTGCTGTTTAGGGCTCCTAAACACTCTGTTGGAAATTAGTTTCGTTCATTGACGCTGACGAAACCAATCAATATGGTGAACTATTTGTTAAACAAACACAGACAGGTTTTAAGTTAATTGTCAAGTCAATCGATGAGGGGTAATCTCACCTTTTCTTTTTAACGAGATAGGCGGCAGATGTCAACGCTTAGACGAACCCGTCAGACTGAGCCTGGCAACGAACGCAGCAGAGCATTTGGTGGGAGTAGGGAAATGAATGGAAGTAGGCCACTGAATGCAGCAAAGCATCATAGCGGGCATTTGAATTTCAAGACGGCACAGTAAATCAAGTTAAGCAGGAGACAAAAACAAAAACATTGACTACAGCTTTTCAGAAATTTGCAGTGTGTGCAGCGTCTGCAGTTGATCCTGGGATTTTCCTTGACTTCAGCTGTTGTATATTGGCTCCTGGCAGTGCTGAAAACTGTAAAGACAGAGATGTGCTTTTACTTCTGATTTAAAAACAAAAAACAGAGAGACAGAGCGTTAGAGGGTTTCTTTAACGGAAAGTTTTAATGCTCTTTTTTGCAAAAGTCGGCCACTTTTTTCACCTCTAGCAAAGGAAATTCATCTTCCCAGACTGACATTATGTTCTATTTTCAAATCAAATTTTCCTTTTGTACAGCTGACTGGGATTCATTTAAGAAAAAAAAAATAGACATTGATCCTGATTCTCCCTAAGAGGAGCAAGAGCTTACGAGTGCCAGATTCAAGTTGTTGGGGTTTTTTTTGTCCATTTTTCTTTTACTTTATCACCGCTGAGCCCGATTGATGCAGGGAAGTGTTACAGTATGAAGCAATATCGATTTCCTAAAACGGCCCTATGAATGCTCCCTGTCCCGATGATCCAATTCACTGATCCTGCAGGCTTGCCTCACACTCTGCAGGGTGTTCAACAGACATGATGAAGCAGTGCTCTGAAGTGAATTTCTTGCCCTGTTCTCGAGGCTAAATGAGACAAAAGCCACACCTTGGATAAAAAGTGACAAAATGCCGAGCACATAACCCCAGTTTAATTTTCTCTTTCCAGATGGACTGGCTCACACCTGAGATGTGAAGTGTGTTATGTGAGCCAAGGTGTTTTCCCACCTCACTGGTGGTGGGGAGAGATGCTGCACTCCGTTGCCATGACAGCAGAAGTTCTCTTTGTTCTTGGGTTCCTGATGATGAGCGGTGCTCTGTGTAATCCTATCGCGACCTTACCAGTGAGCCAAGAGCGTCTGGAAAGGGTGTTGACCCAAGCTAGGGAGGACAAACATCAGGACAAGCAGACTGCAGAGGAGCCGCTGGGATACGTGGCCCAGCAGCAGCCGCAGGAAATCAATGCTGTAGGGCCCAACAGGACTGCCAGGTCAAACCTCAGCTCTCAGGCACGAGGATCTAAAGGCGACAATTCCCAGGAGCTGTGGAGTGAACAGGACAGTCTGAACCAAATAGACGAAGCCCCGACCAGTGATGTCACCCTCTCCCTGGATGCCATCGACGAGTACGCGTACCCAGACTACAGGGGGAAAGGCTGCATGGATGAGAGCGGCTTTGTTTTTGCCATCGGCGAGCAGTTCACCCCGGGCCCTTCAACGTGCCCTTGCCTCTGCACAGATGAAGGCCCTATGTGCTCCAAGCCAGAATGTCCCAAGGTCCACCCTCGCTGCATCAAAGTGGACACTAGCCAGTGCTGCCCGCAGTGCAAGGAGAAAAAGAACTACTGTGAGTTTCGGGGCAAGATCTATGCCTCGCTAGAAGAGTTTAAGGTGAGCCCATTAACTGCATTCACTCATTTTTGACATGCTCTGACTTGAAAGAAGTGCTGACAGAACACTCCCTCACCATGAGTGGAGTTTATCACAGGCACTACACAGGAGGTAGTTACCTCGCCTTGCAGCATGCAAGCAGGCAGGCAAATTTATAATGGCAAAGGTCAGCACTTGTCTTTTTTTTTTTTTTTTCTCCTCTGCACAATGTTACTGGAGGCTGAATTTAGCAGTGCAGCTTCAGCAGAGTGTTTCCATATTCAGTTTGTTGATATACACATGATAAGGGTTACAGTTATAGTAGTGTTACAACAGCGCAGCACAGCACAGCACAGCACACTGCTGCATGTGGGTGTTTGAGGAAGAAGAAATACACTGGTGAGATGGTTGTTTTATCTTCTGACACCACTTTGAAAGGTTCGGCTCAGGACTGCACCACGGTCTCAGCGTTAGGTCTCATTTATCAGCGCCTAATGCTCCTATTTATAATGGATAGTGTCTCACCAGGTGGTTAGGGCTAATATGGGATGTCTTCCTCTAACTCACGTTGTTGCCGACAGCTCTCTGCTGAGCCAAATCTACAGAAAGCCTCTACTGCCACTAGCCGCATACATCAGCCTTTGTGCTGTGTGAAGAGGGGGTGCTTTGAAACTAAGCAACAGGCAGGTTTTAATGCTTGATTGCTGCATTCTGGGGCATTGTGCTAAGTGCTACCTCACTCTATTTTCACAGTGGAGTGCCATGCGGAGGCGCAAGCCTCTGCAATCTACAGCAATGCTGGAATTAACCTTTGCTCTCTTGTTAAGACTGCATGTATATGACTTTATACATGCAGCTGCTAAACTGAGCTTTGCATGGGCACTGCGGGCTGTAGGCTAATGTAATTCAAAGTGCACTCTGCCTTTGTCCTACATTTGCTATACTTTGAGATATGCAGGAACACTCAGATAACTCAGTCATTTCTGACTCTGATCACGCGGCGAGAAAATTGGAAGCATCTTCCTTCTTGTTTCCCATTCCTATTGATTTCTCCATATCCCCCTGATTCGATTGTGAAGTTCAATTCTCAACTCAGCCCTTTCTCAAATGAGGCATTCATTGGCAATGAAGTTGAGAAAGATGGGGCTTCCCTATAGATGTGGCTTTGTGACACTGAATGCACACACTCTTTAAAGGAGGCAGACAGGCAGGCGTGCTTTGTGTGTGCAGGTTGTTGTGTGTGTTTGAGAGACGGAGAAAGCTGCAGAAATGCAGAAAATTAGCTAAATGAAATAAAAGAAACTCACACAAAGATAGCAAGAAATTAATTAATATGAGAGGACTTTATGTCACCTGTGTTTACCTTCACATGTGATGAACTGTTTGTAAGAGTGGGTAATTGCTGTTTTTATTTCTCCGCTATCAGGTGTCTCCTTGTGAGAAGTGCAGGTGTGAACCGAGCGGAGAGGTGCTGTGCTCTGTGGCAGCCTGCCCACAGACGGAGTGCGTGGACCCGGAGTACGAGCCGGATCAGTGCTGTCCCATCTGCAAGGGTGGTGAGTGGAGATGATGATTTCTCTCAACAAGCCTCTCGGTGAACAGTTCATTCCAGTGCAGTCGATCTCCCAGTGGCATTGGCTTGAAAGCCCCACTAGTGCCAGTTTTTGCTCAAGGGCACCACAACAGGAGCTATGAGAGCAAGGTAGCACAGCATTCATTTTGCTGACGCAAAGCAGGCAGCATGCTGCACTGCAGTGTGTGCAGTATCTTGCCACACTGGATCAAATCTGTTTAAATGAAGTCACGGCAAAAAAATATGGCTAATGAGTTCTGAGTCGTGACCTGTTTTTGTGTAAATAATATGTCATTTAGAAACTCGTTTGATTGATTCTGTAGCGTATGTTCCAAATCTGTCTACCGTCTGGTATTGAGATTTGAGATACGTTTGCATTTTTTGCTGCTGCTGCTGTTGGGGGGTGGAGTTTATGATCCCGTTGGTTTGAGAGCTTCGGCCTGCCTGAGAAGAAGGAATTCTGCAGCTCAGAGTCGATTATATGAAGTTGTTTCCGATGATTCCAGACAGCATGTCCTAGATTATGTCCCCTTGTTTTCTTGGCGTGACTCTAATGCAACATGGCAATGTCAGCAACATTGCTTCCTTCAGCAAAAAGAATGATGACTCGCGATATGTATCTCTGACTTGGAATCTTAAAGTGGCGCAGGCTGTCTGCTATAAACAAGCACAAACAATCTGCATGTGGAAAACAGAACCCGCTGCATGTGAAAGTGCTTCGTCTGTATGAACCGCTTACAAGGTGACAAGCGCTGCTGGTGGTGTCTTTTTTTTTCTGGGCGAAACTGCAAGTGAGTTATTTTGATTTTCAGGGCGTCTTTTGAAACATTTTGCACATCAAGCGCCAAATGGGAAAATTAGAAGTGGATTTGAAACAGATGATCATATGATGATGAATGAATTTAGCTTAAATGAAGAAAACACACACTCACACAAAAAAAACACCTCTTCTTCAGCATATGTTTGACATCAGTTCATTATCTTTGCACCCAGAATATCACATTAGCATTAGTCATGTATCATTTTAAACTCTGGAAGTATTATAGACATTAGAATTTGCATGTAATGAATGTTCATGACTAGTCATCAATCAGAGATCGTCTCGCTCACAAGCCTGTCTCACAACCTTGCAGTGGTAACAAGTTGAAAAAGATTGGTAGTCATAGAGCGTCGCTGGCTTTATTAATATTTGGCTGCTGTAATCTTGGGAATACATGTTGGTCCTTTGTTCTCCCATATTTATTTATTTAGTTTTGCTGTACACCAACATTTTATATATATGCACATATTGATCATGCTGAGAGTGCTTTTTGGGCAGTTTTGGGCAGTGCTCCATAATTTCCCCCCTGTGAAATGCCCAGTGGATTAGCTGGGCCACATTTGTAAGCACGTCAGTCCGGGAGACAAATGTACATCCAGTACAGTACGCGTAGAGATGTGGCAGATTGAGGAGAGCGAGTATTTGTATTCTCAAGAACCGCCAAATCCACGGGCTCGTTCACCCGATAAGGATTTTCACTTTTAGGTTGACGTCAGTCCCTATTACCATAAGATTACCACACATTACCATTCAATGAACGCAGCTCGCTATGCAAGGGATGACACGTTATCTGCCCACAGCTAATACCATTACGCGAGGAATACTGGAGTCCATGGGGATTGTGTGGTTAAAAGTGCTCTATGTGTTAACACGGAGCACTACTCAGACTGCAAAAACAGTAGGGAACGTCTTCTGTGGCGTTGTGAGAGCGTCCTAAATTGATCACCCTAATAACATCATCAAATTTATCTCGGCTTGAGGTGGGAGATTTCAAATTTTAGCCAACTGACAACCTCTAGGGCTGAAAAAAGAAGCCAGGGTAGAAGTTTTACTCTTTGTGAGGGGGAAAGCTGCTGTTTCCTCAATGCAGCCATTGCCGGAAATTATAGAGGGTACAAGAAGGACTAGGCCTCTTTTTTTATCGGGGGAAAATAAAGTTGTCCTGTTTAATACATCATCGCTAATATTAAATAACAATATGCACTAAAAGTGCTAATATTTTTTTTTTTTAATGACAGCCAATTGTTTCCTGATGTGAGACATTCTTTTTTCGTCTTCCCAACAATGAAATTAAACATATTTATGAATGTAACCAGACTGCATTTGGTTTGCAGTTGTGCTCTTTCCTTACAGACAGCGGCATCTCCTCATGCATGTTTATGGAGGCACGAGGTCTGCCCACAGTTATTTGCATATTGTGATTTATGACTTGTTCTTAACCTCGTGACACACCATTTTAAAAAGTCCAGGAAGCACCCATGCTCCTTAAAGTTAATTCTTTCCCGTCACCTGTCTAACTTTGTAAGTTATATATGTTTAAAAGCGTGACTGATTTGAGTGACACGTGCGCACAGACACACACAGACGCAGTGTTGCTTCTAGTCGTCACCTCGACTAATTGGAGGCACTTTACTGGACCTCTTGATCTGTAATTATCCGACAAATAATACGGCTTGCTCTGTGGTTAATTATACCAACACACTGTCCAAGATGTCTGTGCTCCAGTTTTTTGTTGTTTAGTGTGATTTTAGTGTGATTTTGCTCATGTATTAATTAGCAGCTAGGCTGTTCTGCACAGATGTGCTGCACATGTTTTTTTCAATTCTAACTTCCAAAAAAATTGATGTCTTTGAAAAACTAGTCTAATCCACAAAGAGTGAGTGATTGGCAGCTAAGTGCATCTTTTACATGCAGTCTGTTGCCCTTTAACTTGGGAAAATTGGGATTTTTTTTTTTTTTTTACCATATTTAAGAGTTTTCCAGTGGGGGAGTACCTGCTGGTTCTGGAAGCATTATTTCTCCACTCTTAAAAACATTAATGAAGCCCTCGGTGTGCTTCAACAGAGAAACACGGGAGCCTGCTGCTTGATTTAACATTACAATTATTTGTGTGCTCAGCTGGAAATCTGGTTGCACTATATATTCTGAATTACACCAAAACTGGCAAAACTTCAAAGTGATCTGTTTCTACAAAACACTGTCATGTTTAGCTCTGATGTACAACTGCTGATGCTCAATTTTCAGCTTAGTGCCTGGATGTTTCATCTTGAAATGTAAATAGTGATTTGTCCCATTATTTTACGTGCAAAAGTTGCCGCTTTAATTTTATATCAGAGAAACTGAGATTTTCTTATTCAGTGAGTTGTTCGTACTGATGATTCAGTGATTCGTTCATCATGAATGTCCAAACCAGTTGTCAGCTGCTTAAAGCCACTCGTTATGTTTAACTTAAAAAACGAATTGAATCTTCGAAGAAACATGAGCACCCAAAATTGCTTCCTCCACTTTTGGGCACAGTGAGACTCAGCTGTTCCCTTATGGAAATCTGGACTTTCCTGTCTGTGTTCTTTAATATAATTAAGTGAAGGACTGAATGACCAGAGTCCTTTTCAAAAACCTGGCTCAAATACTTGTTTTCATGCATATACCTATATGACATTTAGCTAAAAGTAGAAGCCTGTTCCTACATCGTCATGCAGCCTCTTGCTCTCAAACTCCTTTAGGAAGCATAATCTACAGGAGCACAGTGATATTTATGAGAATACAGAAATAGGCTTTGGCAACATTTACGCCTCATTTGTGCAGCAGTCGGGCTGCTGTGTTTTTTTTTTGTTTTTTTTTTACTCTAGCAGGTACACTTTTTGTGTATTTTTAGGATCGTGCCAATAATTTACACTTCCTTCTTCACTGTTGCTCTGCCTCCTGCTGGTGTTTTCGCATGTTCACAATAGCTGTGAACATTAGAGCCCAAAGTGTTAATTGACACAGAATCGAGAGTCTGGTATCAGTGTGTGTTTAACAACTTCTTATTGGACGGGGAATCATTTTTGGCTTGTGATTTTGTGACCACGGCTGACAGGGTTGCGGCTGTGCAAACAGGAGGCGTAAACACTCGACAAACAAACACCAGATATTTTTTGTGAAAATCTGACTCTGCACGCTGTGCCGTCCGCTCCCAGAAAACTAAGATCTCTGACAGGAACTGATACAAATCCCCACCCCCCAAAAATGCATCTCTTTGTGGACTTAATTGGAAAAGACTTGACGATATAAAGTAAGAAAAATAAACATCACATGAAAAATTAACCGGGGGACGCCTTATTAAATAATTGGAGGGTATATTAATTAGATGTAAACAGAAGTAAATGAGACATCACTCCAAATGACACCACTGATCTTCCCTTCAGCTCCTATAAATATCAAAACGATTATCCATCGGATTTCACTTTGTCTTTTATTCATGATGCTTCTTAGCCAGGTATTGCAGGCGCCATGATTTAGATGACGAGGATCATCGATTGTCAGCTCCCATCTTGCTGCTGTTGATCATGCAGCGCTCGATATGAGACAGCGCCGAAGTGGTGGCTCTGTGATAAAATACAGATGATGTAAAAAGGAAGAAAAAAAAAAGAAGGGGGGGGGTTGTTAGAGGTCGTCGACGGAGAGTTCCTCCTCTGGTTCTGTTGTTTGTCTTGTCTACAGATGTCGTTTGAGGTGTGGGCAGATGTTAAGACCTCCCAGGTTCCGCGGTGCATCCGAAGTGTCACATCAAAGCTCGGGCTCATTAATGAGAAAGAATTAAACATTCACCCAGATGACACCAAACGGGGAAGGAGGTTGGTAGTGTGCACAGGAAAGTTTTTTTTAAAGCATCGAAGAGAAGGGAAAATTAAAAGAAAGATTCAAATCTGTAGAGATAAAAAAAAAACAACCCTCAGATGTGGTTTCTCATTCAACAAGTAATCCCTCCTGTCTTTTACCCTCGTTCCCCGGCAAACAGCCACTTTGCCTCTTTACCATTTTCCTCACTATTGATAAAAATACAACGAGGTATTTCAATGTTTGATAAGTTCATCAATTATGTACGGGCATTATCTTGGCCTTTTCAGGCATGCAAAATCAATGCTTATGGCAGAGCACCCTGCCTCAGATGTGTTATTCAGCCTGTATGCTAGGAGACACTCGGGGAAGAGCCAGGGGAGGAAGATGAAAGTAAGAGGTATCACTAACATCCACCCCAGACATTTGTTCATGAATATCAAAGAACAGCTGTGAATGGGGGCAGGTTCTCATCATTTTTCACTCATTATCTTAAAGCAGCGGAACACATTGCAATTAACTGGTCTCATAGCCCTCAAAAGTTTGTGACCATCATTCGCTCTATGCCATAAAGTTTAGTTAAACAGCATCGATTCATGCAAAGAACATCTAGTCAATGTGAGAAAACATGTTTTCTATACTCTAAACTGGAGTTTGTCTTTTTCTCCCTTTTTTAGTTTTTTTCCTCCTGTCGATATGTTTTGACGTGTTGCTTTCCGTTTCTTGGACATATTGGTAAAGACGTGGCGCTTTCGGTTCTTGCAGATTCTGAGCCAAGTTTTCTCTCACTGCATCTGCTTTTGAAGAACGCTTAGGGGAAAAAAAATCAATGCAGGAGAAGTCTCCCTTGTCTGCACCTCAGCCGTGGCTCCCCTCCCTCTTGTCCTTTGCTCTTGCAGGGTATTGCCTTGGCAACGCACGAGGAAACAAGTGGTGCTCTTCAAGACTCAGACATTAGGGTCAACACTAATCTGGAAGGGGGGGGTGTGATAAACAGTATGAACCGGAGCCAAAATCACTTCAAATAGAGCAGCACGAGACATGGTAGCCTGGTTGCCAAGAGGGATACGAGGCTCATTTAAATTAAGAAAGGCATGATTCATAGACGGGCCTTTTAAAAAACAGACATCAAAAAACACATGAGTCAAAAGGGAAATTGTTTGTATGGATATAAAATGATGTGGTTTGTCCATCTAAAGCATCCCCTGTTTCATTCTGATGCCACAGATAGCGACCAGTGCAGCTAACAGAGCTAGGTTCAGTCAATGAATGCAAAAATAATGCTCCTTCATTACTGACTGTTTGCTCAGCCCCTTAGGCTAATGTTGGTACACTTATCAAACACTTCTCACACCATAATGTAGCTTATAGTAATAACTGTGACTAATTTATCATTGAAATTCCAGTAGCATTTGAGCATGTACAGCGATGGATTTCTTACAGAAGAAAGTAAAAGCAGGCTCTTGGAGAAAGCTGCTGTAAGTGTATTAAATATGCACACACATCATATGAGGGTAAAAAAAATAAGTGAGGGTGAAACTGTTCATCCCAGTTTTTTTTTTCATTTGAAAAAAGGGAAAAGTAAATTAAACGGTAAATGAAAAACTTATCATTTAATGTTTCTTTTTCTGTTACATGAGAAAGGAATTTAAAAAATGGGGAATACCTGATGAGTCGGAGTATCTAACACCAATTTAGCCGCACTTGCTGGAGTGTGAACTTTCCCAAACCAAATGACGAACATGAGAACATTATTCTAATTTCACACATTGGCTCCCACGCTGTGGCTGTTCCAGATAATTTTCTAACGTAACCTGTAACCTCACATGATAATAAAGCTAATGGCATACTCCTCACGTTTGGAAAGGACACAAGACTGTTACTGATTCCAGTCTAACATACATACTAACACTTATGTTTTTACTTGGAAGGTAGCAGTGACCTCTAACTTTTACCCTACAGAGTGTGGCATTTAGTAGAGCCTTGTATCCACACTGATGCTGTGTGCAGGGAAATACAAACCTTTCTTTATTACAAGACAAACATGATGACATCTAGCAACAGACTTTATGTATAATATTTGTTGTTATAAATAATGTCACGAGGAAATCAGGATTAATGCATGCACTGGTTTTTTAGGTAAACATGGAATTATATGTAGGGCATTTTGCATCTAATCTGACAACCTCATCAATTCACAAAAGGACTAATTTTTTTCATTTTTCATTTTTTTGTTTAATTTTTCTGCTAGACCACAACATTTTTATTATTTAAAGGCCATTTTCTTTCCCATTACTGGACTTGGAGTTACTATTACAATAGGGAAAGGTCGCAATAATGACGATAATAGTTAGTCGCATTATAGTACTACTGGGTCATTGAATGCTTTTCGGCTTTGGTCTGCTTGTTAAGTGTCATTTTCTACATTTTCTCCTGAATAAAAGTCAATTTTAATGTGACTCGAAAATACATTTTTCTCAGTACAGGAAAAAAAACAAAAAAAACACAGAGGAACAAAACGATACAAAAACATGTTCCAGGCCTGATGCCAGACCTTTAAACACACCGTTTTTTTAAGGATTATGTAAATGAAGTTCTTGAAGCGAAGACTGTCACCTGGACACTGCTGTGATGGTTGCCGAGGGTCCCTCGGCTTCTTTCTTTAAGGGACATTGGTCACGACAGTCGAGCTGCTCGAGTGCAGCTGGGTAGCTTGGCCTCAAAGATCATCTGTGCACATACGCAAACCAACCTTCACACAAGGTGGCACTCCCACAAAACCAAAGAGTCAGCGGCTCTCTAAGCGAGGCAGTTACTTAGAAAATCAGTCTCACCGAGCATCTCTGAAAGAAATTATTCATATTGTTGTTAAATCCCTGCAAGTTCCCTCCCTTTCTGCCCTTACAAAGCAGCCTCGTTTTTATTCTGCATTTATAATGCAAATGTACCCAAGAAATGCATTAAGATGAGTGATTTCGGCTATTCTTCTCTTTCCATTACCTTATAATGTGGCTCTGCAGGTTTTTAACATGCCAGAATTAAGGGGTGCGATCATCAGGATGTGTCCTCGTTTCTCCGTCCATTATCTGGCGCAGCTACAGAGCCAAAAGCCACAGGTGCTAATGGCTATCTCTTTCACATGCTTCCCATGCCAACTTATAACACGCTGTACTGACAGTTTGGGTCCAACTGTTCATGCACATGCACAGTCCATTTGTCTCTGCCTCTTCGGGTGTTTTTCAAAAGCTCTTGTGAAGCCTGATGTGCCCATAAAACCCCTTTTTTTTGCCACAGTGAGTGACGGAGAGATGGGGATACATTATATTATATTAATGAAGCGATGACAAAAAGGTGGGTGTGATATGAATGGCAGAATAATAGGGTGACAGGAATGAGTAAGCACAGCGGGGCTAAATCCATGCATTAATTAACACAAATGAGTGTCATGCAACCGTCAATGACAGGCTTTAATCCCGGCTCCACGAAGGAAGTGCTTTTGATTAATGCCGCGAAGTGGGAGATTATTTTTTGCATTTTTCCCCCTCTCTCCTAGCACACCCTTGACATATGCATCCCCTTACTAGAGAATCTGTGCTTTAAATGCTACTAATGATGATGAATCAGTAGCGACAGCAGCCTGGGCCACAGGATGAGTTGTTATTCAGATAGCGTGCGCGCGCGCGCGCTCATGTACAGACTTATAAACGTGTTGGGTTTGACATTTTGACAGGCCTCGGCAAACTGTTCATACTGATTGATGCGCAGGCTCGCTCCTTCTGGGCGCTGCGTCCAATCAAACGCAGTGGCTGCAGCTGAAAGACTCCCCATTTATCAGCATCTTAATTATACAACAGAGTGGCTCAAGACCTTGTTAGTGTAAGGGAAATAGCCATTGTTATGCTATACCTGTTGTTGTGGAAGCAATTCCCGCAGTGTTTATATTTTGTTGTGCGGCTGGAGAGATAATGGATGATTTATGAGCACTTTTTCTGCAGCCACTGGTCGAGGACGCGGGCACATTCACTAGACAAAAACATTCCCATTACACTTTAGGACCAAAAGAAGGTAATTCTGTCCGATAGGAGGAGGACGCTTATGTTTTTGTATTGTAAGTGTGGCAAGTAAATTTCTTTGTACACTCCAGTGTTGCCAGATGGGAAGAAGTACCAAAATGAGCTGGACTACAGCTTTTATTTTCTCTCTTGACTCTCTCGGCTAGTTGTTCAGTTCTTAACAACCACTACCTAACATCAAAATTTCCATTAGTGAAAGCCAATTTCCTGCAAAATAGTTAAAAAAATAAAAACATGCAGTCCCTTGGGGTGCACTTCAAAACCATATTAAACCACTGTGTAACAGTGCTTAATTTGTTTTTATGCACAAGTCACAGTCCAGCCTTGAAGTTGCACGAGGAGAGCAGCTGCCTTCAGCCAGACATATGCTTTACAGTACTTGTGGTTTAGCCAATCTAAGGAGCGTGGAAAGAAATGTAATTGAATACCTCTCATGTGCAAAAAAATAAATAAAAAAATACTGAGTTTGAATTTAAAAAGGAAAAAAAGAAAAGACAGGATTGAGTTGAATGCCTTAATTTCCGAATATGACAGTGGATGAGATAATCGTTTGATTCAGGTCGTTAAGAATTCAGTGTAATCTTTATCCTGATGGGAGCTGGGACTGAATCAAAGGGCTGTTCTGCTTAAACCATAAGTGGTCAATCAGTAGTCTGAAGAACATTGTAATGATTTCCGAGGAATGTGTATTTTAAGTGGATTCAAAGCCGGTTGATGATAGATGGCAGAGTGGAAGCTGCATAAATTCCACCTTTAAGAGAAGTGCAAGCCTGAAATCATAAAGGTAAATGTGAAAAGCCATTTCCTTACCATCAGAAATGACTGTAGAAAGGGTGTTAGCAAATTCTTGATGCTTGTGTAGCCATTATTTTTTTTCGAGGCCTCTTATATTCCCATAACAGAACACTATTTTGGGAAACAGTCAATGAAAAGCCCAGATGAGAGAGCCCATTTTCCACTGAGAGAAATGAACTGACGAGCAGCACATTTAGCTCATTCTCTTCTTTGACTGACTGCATTCAGCTTCTCCTGGATGTCATGAAACTGTCTCAAAGCAAAAAAAAAAGAAAAAGAAAAACACAAGATAACCAACTGCACTCCATTTGGTCAATGCAACAGATATGGCCTCTAAAATTAGCTGTTAAACAATAACTGAAGTCCTGCCCCACTTGCAAACTGGCATGTGTCCTGTTGGACTTCATTGCACAATGTACTTTTGCACAGAAGGTTTTCTGTCATCAGCCTTTGTGAAAAGCTGAAGTATATGGCCAGGCAATTCTGCTAGTGTTCCTTTATGACTAATTTATATTTATTCCCATCCAAATAATTATTTGTACATGTTACTGAAACTTTACCCCTCCATAATAGCGACCTACTTCAGCTTGAATTGCACACTGCAATAGAAACATTGGAAAACAATTACAAAATATGAATGTTAAATGTATAAAAAATACATTCAGATTGCATTAGCGTGAGTGACAGTATATCTGATTTATCATAGAATAGTACCAGCTAAAGAAACCACAGTGGAAATAGAGCTGCTGCTCTGGCCTGAGTGGAACTCTGTGTTCTGTGTGCTGGAAATAGCCGGGGTTAAATCAGTGCAATTGTTAAGCATGCACATTTGGCAGAGTCAGAATGCAGAGAACAAACTCCGGTGCTCTCGGTGGTTGATGCAGTCAGTGTATGGGATAATTGGTTGGTTGAAGCTGACTAGCTAACTGATGCAGCAGGTCTGGACTGCATCAGAGCCCTAACTGCCTATCATTAGGCTGTGTCCTCTCTAATCTTTAGCCATAAACATTATGCTTTCATAATCTCACCTACCAACCGTTAAAGCTCTCATTAGCTAAAATACTCTGCTGTTGGTACTTTAGCCACCCATGTTCAATAATACAAAAACCTAATCAGCCAAGGAACAACCCAATGCGTTAACGCATATAGACATGGCCAAGACATCCTGCTGAAGTTCAAAGCGAGCATCAGAATGGGGAAAAAAGGTGATTTAAATTACTTTGAATGTGGAAAAAGTCATGGTTGTTGTTGCCAGGTGGCCTTGTGTGAATATTTCAAAGTACTGATCTGCTGGTTTTTCCCATCTCAGAATGGCCCAAGAAATAGACAATGCACAGTGAGCTGTAGTTCTCTGGGTGAAAATGACTTTTTAGTGACACAGGAGAATGATCAGATGCTTCGAGGTGATAGGAAGACAACAGTAAGTCAAATAACCGCTTGTTACAACCATAGTTTCCAGAAGAGCATCTCTGAACATACGACATATCAAAGTTTGTGGCTCGTGGGCTACAGGAGCAAAGTTCCAGCCTGGTGGTGATGGTGGTGTAATGGTGTGAGGGATATTTTCTTGGCTGACTTTGGGCCTCTTGGTAGCAAATGAGCATCATTTAAACACATCAGCCTACCTGAGTATTGTTGCTGACCCTATCCATCTCTTTACTACCCCACTTGTCCATCTTCTGATATCCCCTTCTAGCAGGATAACACACCATGTCACAAAGCTCAAATAATCTCAAACTGGTTTTTTGAACATCACAAATGAGTTCACTGTACTCAATGGCCTCCACAGTCACAGCACCTTGGGGATGTGGTAGAAAAGGAGGTTCACATCATAGACGTGTGGCTGACAGGTCTATGGCAACTGTGTGACGCTGTCATGTCAGCATTGATCAAAATAAGTGGAAAATTCAGGTCGTTGTTAAATGAGGGGGGTCTAACCTGATACTAGCAAGGGGTCCCTAATGAAGTGGAAGTGAGTGTAAGTCACTGTAGGCTGACGGTGAAAACAGGCCAAGTAGTGGAAAAAACTTACCGTCTGGTATTGTTTTTTTTATAACTAACCAGCTGCCTTTATATATTTTTGGATGTAGGTTTTTACATAAAGTAAATGTTCCCAGACCTCAGTGAAAACAATCAAAGTATCGTAATGCTAATATTTAATGTCACTCACCAGGTTCATGAATTGAACTGAACTGGTGGAACAGCACCAGTTTATAGGCCTATTTCATAAGTCAGCTGTGCGCAGGCTGACAGAAGTGTCTGTGAATTTGAGGAATTTATAACTGATTGGGATCCATCGAGCAGCACGAAGGAACATGACTTTCAGTTGTGCTCAGTCTTTGAACTGCGTTTTTCCCACCACACCAAGCAGAGCCCTTGGCCGCTCAAAAGGCAAAAAAGAACCGACAAGTGCAACCTTAAAAAACAAAATCAGCCTTTAAAATGACTCCTACATGTACATCAAGAGAATTTGTAGAATTCTACCAGTAAATTAAGCCCCTTGACTCTCATCAAGTTTGTGTTCATTTAATTTGACCACAGCACAATTCCCACCACACTGTGAATCAAAGGAACAAAGCAAATCACGCATTTTTCAGAGCTCCCAGTGTGAGTCTGACCTCGATAATGTGACACTGTGCCAACGACACAAAAAGAAACATATTAAAAATGGATAAGCTAAATTTGAAATTCCACTCTGAAATATCTGAAAAAGCCCTGTTGTCTCTCGTGCCCTGTTTTCCCCCTTTGTTTATTTATTTTTTGTCTGTACCACCTACAGGGCCAAACTGCTACGCGGACACGGCGGTAATACCGGCTGGCAGAGAGGTGAAGATCGATGAGTGCACAATCTGCTACTGCACATACGAGGAAGGCACGTGGCAGATTGAGCGTCAAGCCACCTGCAGTAAGAACGAGTGCCAGCGGAGCTAGAGACTGGCACGGCGACGAGAGAGGGACATTGGCACGCAACACCAGTGCCGAGCCGCATGCACACTCTCAGCCTTTCACCCAGTCTACCGGGCATCAGGGTCGGACAGCACCCCTCAAGCATTTCAGCATTAATACTGTAGTCACTCCTGTATTACTGAAACAATGCTTTTATGAAAGTTTATAATCCACACACAGAATATCTATTTATCTATGTATTAAATTATTTATGAATATATATACAAAATATAGGAGTCATTAATGCTGAAACAGTGGAAGACTATTTTTTATAGTATCTGTATTTTATTAAGCAATGTATTGGACCAGAGGTCAACAAAACAACAGAATGTATAGATCACACACAGCTGTCTTTGGAGGTGTAAGCCTCAACGTCTCTTAACCCGCGGTGTCATCCGACTAATCTCGACACCCGTCCCTCTACCACCAAAGTGCAGACTAGACTGTGCGCGATTCATTTTGCAGTGCTAGGGTACAGACTTGCTGTGTAGGACAGTGCACATTTACAAGCAAACAACAACGAAGAAAGACGAGTAAATTCACAAGGACTCGACTGTTTCCTGATTTCTTTTATCCTTTTTTTCTGGATGTTCAAATGTGCTTTAATTTAAAAGTGCTTTTTTTTTTGTATATCTCTCGGTACAGTGTGTTCATGTTTGAAATAAATGCCATTCTGTGCTCTGTAAATGCCCCAACGGTACCTGTTTTTTTTTTTTTTTATAGCTGTAAGTGTTTATGTTGATGGTGATTCGCATTTACAGACTTACTACCTGGAAAAAACAAAAAGCTCACAGTTTCACTTGAATCAACAAATGATTGTCGGTGGTTTGTTGTTTGGAATAAAAGATCAGAGTATCAGAGCAGCCTTTGAAAGTGACAAATCTTCTCTTTTTAGATAGGAATGTTTTTCAGTTTTGAAGTTCCTGGATGATATCTGTGTGAAAGCTGCAGGTAAATATTTAATAAGTTGTCAAAGAGGATATTAAGTTCCTCAGTAATGCGGGGCTTTCATTTCCGGTAGGTATAAGCATCACAATATAAACATGAGCCCTTGGAAGTGTAGATGCTCCGGAGTTACCCCTGGATTCCCAACTCCATTAATGAAGCCCAGACTGGACAATTCGATCTCACTGATTCCAGGTCCTCTGACTTGCTGCATATCTACTTTTTTTTGCCTTCGTTATTTAAGTTTAAAGATTAATCATAACAAACGCAGAGCCGGAAAGGGCCAATCAAGCAGCAGATCAAAATGAAGATGAATAATTTAGTCCAGGTTATGAACACTGAAAGGCAGGCTGGGATAAATGTGTGCATATGCTGTGTTCACGCTTTTGCCTGTCATCTTTTACATTAGCAGCAAAGCTGTGTCACTCTCTGTGCAGTGTGCTGGCCCCGCTGCAAAACTTTGATCAAGAGGTTGCCAGACAACGATGTTGCATCTCCAGCGGTGAGACGTGCCTGTCAGACAGCCGAAGGGATCGAGGTAAATAAGCCTAAATGCATGTACATGCTACGTGACAGGCTTCTCTCAGAGCAGCGGGGGAGCAGTGGCACAGATCTATTAAGGTTTTCTGGCTGTCCTTAACTCCTCTATTCCTATGACTGTAAGTGTCCTCTCAAATCAGGCTCATTCATTCAAGGAAAGCTGGATTTGCTCTTGTGCATACAAGTGGTAAATGATTGTGGGATTTTTCTTTCCTATACACTACACCCCCCCTATGACACACACACACATTCGCTTTTCTTCCATTTAGAGGGATTGGTGCCATTTTTATCTGTATAGTCTTTCATTTTACAAGATAATACTCCCTTATGTGTAATTTCCCAAGCAGCTTACCTGCTGTGACTCAGCCTGTAAAGTAATGGCTCCAGCACAGGGCCTCAATCGGTTCCCTTGAGCATCTCTGTCCAGGTCATTAACATTCACGATTCTCTTTAAATCACTTCATATTTCAGCAGTTACTTAAGATCAGATCTGTGTATTGGACAAAAGAATTAGGACTGGGCATAAAGTCTGCTCATCAGAAACGAGGCTGGGTGTTTTACTTTGAAATAAAATTCCCAGAGAAGTAGCCATCTACATTTCTTCAAAGACAGGCCATTAATTGGATACATCTGTTGGAGAAACCCATAAGAGATTAAGCCCAGTCTCCCCAATGCTGTAACTATGTAATTAGGCTTCTGCCCTGTTCTGGACAATGCACGCTGCTGCGCTGAGATGAAATGTGTTCATATTACAGTAGGTGATGAAATTCATTATTTATTTATAGCAATCGGCCGGCTCTGTCATTTGAAATGAAAGCATCGCGTATTTTGAGAAACCAACCAAAACTCTCGGTCAGCGAAAGAAAGTTGAAATCTTCATCGGCGTAAAGACGTGACTTCAAGCACAGCAATGTGGCATAAAATCAAATGTCTTCCAGAGTTATTGGCTCTTCAGAAGAGATTATGAAATATGTTGTAAACTTAATGGCAAATGACACAATCGGTGAGCTGCAGTGTGCTCACTTCTGCTTCTAGTGTAAGCTAATGAGTAAAATCCTGCAGCATAACACAAACCTCTAGTTCCTTTATTTTATTTTATCAGTTAAGCCATCTCTGTTAATTTTTTTTTTTTTGCCATGTTAGCTGTCTGTCCAGGAGGCCAGGAGGGAAGGCCCTCACTAAATTATGTCTTATTGGTGGCTAGTGCTACCAGAAGGCAATATTTTTCACTTATATTATATAATTATTTATCTAATAAACGTTTGCCCATTTGTTTTTACAAATCTCATCAGCCTCAGTTGTGCAGCTTGATACACACCTGATATGCTAATATGTTAAAGACTACATCCGATAAATGTCAGCATGCTAGTATTATGATTGGTGAGCATCAGCAGTTAGCCCCCAAAGCTCTACCATGGCCATACAATAACACACTTTAATGCTCTGAAGTTAGCAGATCTGCAGTAAACACACACTCTACATTTATTAGATCAAACCAAAGCCAGGGCTGGTCCTACCTGCACAGTACCTTACATCAGTGGCTTAGTCACACTAGATTAAAAAAAGGACTGCTTGCCGATGGTTGCCAGGTGACCGCATTGATTTTTTTTTTTTTTTGCTGACATAC
>VUQR01022692.1:34072-50546 GCA_015108515.1 Hemichromis elongatus
TACAGCAGAGCACTCCTGAGCCGTGCACATCTGCATAAGCTGCTGTTAGACTGGAGATGGCAGAGTGAATTGTTAGGTTATCATAAAAGAAGCCACTTTTGTCTCAGCCTTGTGGAATACTAAGTGTTTGTATTTGCAACACAACATTCATCCTGTGGTGTTCTCATTTTTTTTTTCTTAGTCCCTGCTATGGTAATTCATCATCCAGGTCTTGATACATACTGGGAGAGTGGCCGGTGAATGTATTAGCCACCAGCTCACATGCTGCCGTTCACACCCTTGGGATATTTTGATTATGAAAACTATAGGGATGTCAGACCGCAACAATGCAGATTTTGTTTGCTGCCCCTCTAAAGAACACAAAAAGTCCTGCCGGGCAGTGAAGGCTGAGACTGTGGGTGACAACTCTGCAGCTCTTTTTCTTTCTTTTTATAATGTTTACGGTTCAAAAGCAGGTAATTTCACCTTGGTCAGAAAGGATGGAAACAGTAGAGGTGGGCACTGTGCAGGTGGTTTAATAATGGAAACAGAGGTCTTGAGGGACAAGTCCATCTTACCGAGCAACAGAGGAAGTCCATTACCTTCAGTGTATCTTTGCCTAATGCAGTGTCTTATTTGTAATTGAAAATCACACATGTGTCATTACGCAGAGATCAAAAGCAGAGATGCGGAGTGGTGTCTTCAGACACCTCGAGGCTGAGAAAAATATATCTCTAAAAGCAGAAATGATACGAAAACAGCCCGGCATCCTTAACAGATGAGCTAAAGTACCTTTTCCTCAATCTAACCTGTTATCTGTTCATTTCATTCTGAAGTCGATGTTAAGTAAAAGTGCATAAAGTGGACATTGTTACAATATCTTTATCATACGGTTCCTGTTTTTCTTTCTTTGGATTGGTTTAGGAAGCTCTTAGCTAGTTATTTCCCATTTTTATTTTTCACTGTAAACTATATTTTGATCTAAGCAATTGTGTCTTGAGCAGTTAACCTTGCTTTTTCACTCCTCACCAATCCAAGTATTGTACATGACCATTATCAGATGAATGTTTTTATTTGTTTCTTTCCTTGTTTGTTTGTTAAGCCGTTTAAGCCTGACCTATGAATCCTTCAAGCATAAAAGGCAACTCCCTCAAGAGACGAACCAGAGTCTACACATAATAAACAAAGCAAGGAACTGGTTTTAAATTATACTATTACAGCAAACAGCAGGCTTCAATTTTTTTAGATTGACAATGATCCTAAACTCCAGGCATTCATTCACGGTGTTAAAGTAACACGTTACTGTAATAACATGACATAACATAGTAATCTAATATGTTACTGCACTAAATTCAGTAATTACATTACAGTTACAAATATGTTGTTACTTCTGTTACCCTTTTTTAACAATCAGCTGAATATAGTTAATGTGCAGGGGGGAATTGTGGCTCACGCAGCCATTCAAGGAGTGAAGATATTTAAATGTATTTTTATTTCACAAAAGGACAGGAGCGCGATGGTAAAGCACAAACTGCATCCAGGACAGAAACAACTGCATTACACTGCTAACACAACATCAGCTCTTTGCATGCTCTTATATCTGCATAGACAGTTTGCTAACATGAAACAAGCAAACAGCTATTCCTGAACACTATGTAAAGACATGACAAGAAAGCTGGCCTAAGAGAGTTCAGGCTGTGTTGAGGAATAAAGGTGGTCACACTCCATTTATATGTATGTTTTCATATTTCCCATTCTCTTAAAATATAAAGAATAAGGGGGAAATAAGAGGTGGCTCAAGACTTTTTCACAGTACTGTATAAATGTACTGAACTATCCCATCAATTTGTATGTTTATTCAAATATGAACAAATATATGTGAATATGTGGTTCAAAAATAATTTAAATTGAATAAAATCTATCACACGAGACCTGCTGTACAGGGCTAGCTTTGCAAGATTCACAGTTCAATATAATCCTTATTTATTGCAAAGTGGAACTTTGTGCAGCTCCCAAGTCCATCCACTGTCTCAAAAATGCCATTTTAACTCCTCCCCCATTTGATTGGTTGCCCCTTGCCATCAGAAAATTTAAAAAGGCAGGTGGGTGAGGCATCATTCAGAAACAAACTATCTGAACCCAGAGCTTTTTGAAACCACTATTTGAAGGCACATTGTAATCTAAACATCCACATTGTAACAGCAGTACATGCCCTGTTTGTCCCTCAGTCAGCCCTCAGCATATATACAGTGCTGCCTTTCCTTCGTCCTTTGCCAAGACATCAGTTGTCCTTCCCTGTTTGCTCTTGTCGTTTCCCCGTATGGCTCTCTGCTCCCCTTGTGTATTTTGGATCTCAGCTTTTGTTCCCTTTTGCATTTGCTATTTGGACTTTGTTCATTTGGACTCTATGTATCGGCCAAATTAGAGGTTTGACTTTGTTATTATGTCTGCATTTGGATCCTCATGTCTAACGCCTCTCCAGACAAAAAACGTGTCAAAAGCAAAGATCTGTACTCCTAATATAACTATATTATTTAGTTTGTATCAGTATCAGTGATGTATCAGTACCACCATCTTTGTTAGCATAATGTTTAACTGTTTAGATTTACTGCGTGGGTATTTGTTTTCCTGTATGTTAAATGATTTTAAATAGTTCATTTAATATAATTACAAACATGCCAAGCCGGAATCATTTGCCTAATTATTTACTTGTTGATTATTCCTTGTGTTCGTTTGCGTTTATCTTTGAATACTTAATAGGCCTCCATTTTTGGAAGCTTATGGTTGCGCTTCCTGATAAACTAATTCATTACTGTAATGATGTGCCTGAGTCACCCATTCAAGTGTCAGAATTGGCCACCAGTTTTTTTCCCCCTGTGCAGCTAAAGCATTCTCTCAAAGGAGGGCAGACGCCGCCGTTATCCCAACTTAGTCATGATATACAGCTGCTTGTATGTCTGCTGCAGTCACCATATTCATCACTGAAAGTGACATTGCGTTATGCTGACTCTCCCCTGGGGAATGTTAACATTAAACCATCATGCTCATGCGTCTCCATGATAGCTCGGAGAGGGATTTGCGGGGGAAAGAGGGTGTGTGAAAACTTCCATATTAAAAGCATTATAAGGAGCAGATTTTTCACTCCCACCTCCCTCATGAAAAATGTACAGCGGCATATTCATTACTTCATTGAGCTAACTGAGTGTGACAAGCGGAGAGCTGCAGCAACCGAGGGCAGGGAAGCAGCGCTACAATAAAGCCTTCGGCCACTCTCTGAGGACATGGCTACCCCTGCTGCTCGTGGGAGCTACATCTATGCACTCTGTTTGGATTTTTCCAAATGGTTGAGGGTGCCACACACAGCATGACACAGACTACACTGCAGCCAATTTGCCCTCTAATCTAATGCATTCATGGTCAACGGGCAGTAATCAATTCAGTGCCTTTACAGTGTGATGAATTTGACCCACGAGTTATGACTTAGGGCCCTTGTGCTATAAATATGGTCATGCATTTTCAGCAGTTTACAAGACATACGGACGAAATCCCAGCCACGGATGCTTTATGCAACAAACGTCGATGAGGCTTTGTTGTATGAACTCTATTGCATATCATGCATACAGAGATGGCTGGATAGAGGAATTACTTTTATGAGCTGGGGACCCACAGGTATTGCTGCCTAATATATCAAACCTTTATGTGGGAATGATGCGAACACTTGCAGACATTAATATCTGTCTTTCATCTCTTTCCGTTTATCTGTTTAATTTTCTTGCAGCTCCTTCTTGCAGTGATAAACGATGCTGTCTGTCCCTATTTTAAAGCGTCCTCTAAGCCCCGTGATGATGCGCTCCCCACGTGCCAGGTGGCCTCCTCACCTCCTAGCCCTGCCTGTACGATTCTGAGGTGTCATACCAACTCACCCTCAACCCTCTAATTAACAAAAATACTAGCTCTGCTGCCCTGGAGCAGGATCGGCCTATATTGTCTTCAGAAAGCCGGCGCTACATTTGGGAGTTTGCTTTGATGACCCTCTGCAGCGACAGCAGCATCGGGGACAACAGTGGCTCTTAATCCAGAGCAACAGTTATTTCTAAGATGAATGCAGACTGTGCAAATTAGTGGCTGCCGCACTATAGCATTGGACCTGGCACCACAGGCGAGATGTGAGATTTAAATTATTTCTGAGACTGTGGAGGAGTCTAGAGAATGGCAGACAAGCTGACTAATAACACAGGATTCAGTAACAAGGGCTGCTCCGATGGTAATGACTCCTTGCTCCAGAAATATCTGATTCCCTGCAAAAAAAAAAAAAAATACAGTCATCTCAAGCCTAGTCTGGTATTTAAATTCCTGCAGCAGCAAAAAAATAAATAAATAAATAAAACATTTGGGAGACAAAAGCATTGGAAGGAATACAGTGTGATGCAGTTATAACCTGACATAAGGGAAGAACTAATGGAATCCAACTCCAGAAAATCATATAGACCGCTAGACCCATATATAACCGAAATCCTACGAAATGCTTGAAAATCTGCACACTTGAAGCCTCAAGACTGTTGAGATAAATGGTGTGATTTAAAAAAGGAAAGAAAGAAAGAAAGAAAGAAAGAAAGAAAGAAAGAAAGAAAGAAAGAAAGAAAGAAAGAAAGAAAGAAAGGGATTTCAAAAAGAAACCAACAGAAGATTTCACAAGTGTCATTCCTGCTCTCCTTTTGTGGAGGAGCACTGTGTGGGAGTTGGGCATATTCACCAGTCGGTTATCAGAATAACTCTAATTAGGCTATTTTTAACACATCCTTTTCAACAGCTCTCGGGTGTTTACATTTCCTAATGACAGCCCGAGTAAAAATCATCTATCAGCAAGCATCACCATCATCACCACCACTGACACATTAGCATCAGTTCTCTCCCAAGAAAAAAATGCCACCTAGCCGGGGTGCCTTCAGTATTCATTATAAAGCACGCAGGCTGCATCGTGCCTGTAAATTTGTGGGGCATTTATTTACATTTGTACATTAAATTTCAGACAACTCGAGGAGGCTAATTAATAGGCCGCGAGGCACGTAGTATTTCTGTGCTTTTTGGCTTCAGTGAATATGAGACAGCTCTTTCAAAGCCTGCACATTCACCAGATTACAGCCTTTGTAAAAACACTTTTTGCTTCTGCTGTGTGATTTACATAATTTTCATTTAGTTTACTGTCGGCTTTTTAAAAAAAAATATAAAAACATAAAAATAAAAACAAAACAGGGCCTACATTTGAAGTTTCTCTGTCGCCTAAAAGCACTTCAGGCTTGGAAAACAAGTTGTTTAGCCTTCATGAGCAAAAATAAATTAATAATTTAATTTAATAAATAATTTTAATATTTCTTTGGGGACTTCGGTGAAAGCCGGTGTTGGACTTGTGGTCACCTTGGTAGTTTTGAATTCACTATGCATCATCATGACAGTACAGCTGCGACTTTTATTTTTTGCTGTGATATTTGTGGACTGTCATTGAATTCAAAAGGGACTGGGCTCTGCCGCTTTGTCTTAGGTCTAGGCTCTACTGCTCCATCTTGTGGATTCTTGGGGGAAAAGCGGGCAACTTTTAAAAAGGAGGGGGTTAAAAAAAAGCTCCTTACCAATCACGAGAAGTAATGTGGCGTTCTCCGAGGAGGAGACACACAGTTCACTAACCCTGAGGCTGGGCCAAGTCTTTCCTTTATCATTTGCCGCTAAAACAAAATTTGTGTGGAGTATTTTTTCAGGGCATGGCTGACTAAATGTTTTTATGTGGTCAGAGTGATAAATTAGTAGGCGTAGCTTGCCAAAATATAGCAGCTCAGAGGGAACATTATTAGTTATGAATGCTCCCCTGAAGTGAATCAGCGTGGTGTGGCATCCAGAATGGATACCAGGGGATGTTTATTAGACCTTTGCTCTATTATATTATTAAAAAACCCCAAAACAAAACAAACAAACAAACAAAAATAAATAAACAATGTGCTCAGGTATGTGGAGCTACACCTCCATGCTCAGCACACAGGTCTACATGTCAGTAATTTGATCCAAGCAGGAAACAAACCCAGTCTCTGGGCAACGAGCGCTCACTGCACAAACTCACAGAAGCCTTCAAGGAATTTCCTCCCAGGCAGTAATGACTGCAGTTTCGGATCCCTTTGAGCCTTTTTCCTCAGAGCTTTACGTCATCAGGCGGCTAAACTCGGGTTTGCGCCGAGATGATGAGAGATAAACCGAAAGCTGGACACGCAGGCTTTCTTAGACTTCAACCCCCTGCTGAGCGTGTCACCCTGGCTCCTTTGCGAAATGATGTCCCCCTGTTGGACCCCTGCTGTGGTCAGCTGAGTGCTGGAGCTGAGGTAGTCCTGGGCCTCAAAGGTCGAAAGAAATTCATAGATTTTGATCATGTTCCCTCTGCTCTGTGGGTCCCTCCCGGTTTCAGAGAGAGGCCTCAAACAACCCCAAACCTCTCTGTGGTCAACGAGGACAAGGCCTGGAACTCCAGGAGGATCCCGCATGCAGCCCTGAGAGCAAGACTGAGTGGTAAAAAAAAAAAAGAAGCATATTTTAAATAGTGTGCAAGTCAGAGCCTTAAAATTGGATAGTGCATCTATTGTTGAGTAGTAAAGACTTGATTGCTAACAGGGCAAAAATAAGTGGAAATTGTATCAAATATGAAAACCTTTTGCTTTCCTTTACCTCACATGGGAGCAAATGCTCCTTTAAACTTGTGCTTTGATGTTTGTAATTACATAACATTGGACTTACTATATTATATACAGATATTGTCTCATTTGTTTTTTCCCGATGCACCAAATGAATAACCAACAACTGATAAAATTAAGTGTCAGTTTAATATATTGCTTGCCCCCCAAAGGAAAATCTGCTGAGCTGTTGCATTGTGAATACAAATTAAAAACTGTTTAAAGAGTAAATTATCCCTTGGCTGAAAAGCTGCAGTATCACCACGCTCTCTGGTCGAGTTTCAAGGTTGTTTCATCAATCTTCTTGTTTTTGTTGTAATGATTATGGATGATGGCTGCAGCAGGGTGACAGATCGAAACACTAGAGATTTTATTCTCATAAAACAATTCTAAAAATAAGTTAAACAATGAATAAATTTATAAAATCTTAATATATTAGACTCTACAGAAACAGTAAGCAAACAAACAAACCATAAAGCACCCAAATGAGTCAAATTACTAGTTGTAGCTACCTGCTGTTGGGTGCTGCAGTGCCCCCTCATGGTCACTTTATATTAGTGGTATTTATGCAGTCACAGCGTGAAGTTCAGGGTGGAAGCCAATTTTGCTTGAAAAATGTTGGACCCCTATTTAACTGCTCACTAATGTAAGTCTCTAACTAGCCAATCAACACATTAATTATTGTGTAACTGCGTCTAAACATACATAGGAGCAAGTTTGTGTAGCTTTAAGTTGAAACTGAGCAGCAACTGGGAGGAAAGGTGATTTATTGGTATCTGACAGGCTGGTCTGAGTTTCACAGAAAACAGGCTGAAAATGAAAAAATAAATATACAGTATTCTTAACAAAAATTCCTTGTTTAAGTTACAGTGTGTACAATCTCATCACTAGATGCCAGTAGAATGCAGATTGCAGTCAACTGAATACTGTTTTCTTACTCCTCCCAATTAAAGCGAATAATCCAAACTATGGTGGCCACTGCAGAACAAATATATTTTATTTCTTTAAACAATGTCTATATTTTAGCATATTAAAGCAATATAAACACTTAGCAATAAATCAAGAATAAAAAAAAAATAGATTCGTATCAATAAAATATTCGGTTTGAGTTTTTACCCCCGAGTCACCAATTTGTTATGAGTGTTGGCTGTTAGTCCACTGTTTTCCTCAGTTGTCAGAGTTTATTTACTCTGGAGGAGGCTTTAACACTTTGTGAATGGGTCCAATACCAGCTGATGAGTGAGTGAAGCTCAGTAAATTGTTTAGGATATCTTGACCTTTTCTGTCGATAAGAGGTGCTGTGTTTGTTGCTGTTGTTGAAATCTAACTTGAAAGTTGATCAAACGTTGTCAGACTTGGACACTTAGTGAATAAGAACTTGTTGTAAACAACATGAAAACATGGATCCCTACATTTTGTATCAACAGTTCAGGCTGCTGGTGGTATAATGGCGTGAAGGATATTTTCTTTCCACGCGGACGTTAGCATTGTTGCTGACCATGCTGATCTCTTTGTAAGGAAGGTGGACTCATCTTCTGAGGGCTGCTCTAACAGGATAATGTGCCACGTCACAAAACTCAGATTATCTTGAACTGGTTCCTTGAACACGACAGTGAGTTTACACTATATAAATGGCCTCAATAGTCACCAGATCTCAGTCCAACAGAGCACCTTTGGCTTGATTCACATCACTGATGTGGAGCTAACAAATCAGCAGCAACTGTCAACCTGGCCACCAAAAATGTTCCCGCCACCTTGCTGAATCTGTGCCAGAAGGCTGCTCTGAAAGGATCAAACTCACTACTAGAAAGGGGTAGCTAATGAAGTGCCCGGTGTTTGCATCTATTGTTAGCCTAAAAATGATTAGCTAGTAAGTTATGTGTTTTATGAAATATTAAACATTACATTACTGTAAGCTAAATATTGATGCTTTGTTTAGCTAACATTGGCTAGTGCTGAGCATAAGTTGCTTGGTTCATCGTTTTAGTTTCCACTGTAAGTTACATTTGTTTCAATCACTCTCTCTTTCTTTTTGACATTTAAGCTATCGTTATATTTTGGAAGTAAATACGCAAACATTAATGAAAGCCTTTTGTTTACTGACGGACTTAAAACTGCTAGCAGCGCTAACTGCCAAAGATAGCTTTTGGAACAACAGCTCAGGAACACCATTTATCATTTCATGTCATACTATGGTTTTATAACATGTATAAAAGTTATTCGGCAATTACATTATCACAATAACACAAAGCGTACAATACCTGGAGCAGCTACTAAAGAGCATCAGTAATAGCTAGTTGGTATGTACATCTCCAGGCTAAATACTGTATAATTAAGCTTAAGCTGGCATTTGTAGTCTGTTGTGTGCTCTGTGCCTGATGGGTAATTAAAGGCACCACATTCATACTCAGTTCACAGAGACTGGGAGCTGGTCAGCAGGGTCCATGGCTGTTTGTTGCTCCAGGGCCTGCTGGCAGGGTAATTTGACCTTGAGGGTAGATACTACTGTGCATAGTTATAGTTCACAATTTATCAGAGTATGTATTGTTGTTGTGTCACCCTAAGGTTCAAGTGATCCTGTTAAAATTCAACCTCACTCACTGAGGACACCAACAACAGTGATGATCAGTAACACTCTGCCTGATTCATATCCTGGAAATCAGGTGAGTGATGAGTGACTGAACTGGTTTCAGTACTGAAGTGCGACAGTGTGACATCTTCAGTTTGCTTGTTTTGCCCAAATGAGAAATGAAAGACTTCACACATTAACAATTCATCAATTTTCCCTCTTCAGTTTTTCCTCTGAGCACATTAAAGTTTTGTTGATTTATATACTAAATCTTATACAGTGCAGACGCTGGAAACATTTTGGTTGAACTAATGCTGTTGGCTTGCTTACTATCATTACACTTCATCACATAACTGTTGAATTAATCACTTTCCTATCATAACACAAGCACATATTAAGTATTAAATCAGAAATACGTGCCTCCCTTACAGTCTCATCACACCTCACATAACACTGCTATTATGTGGGCAGGTTTTCACTTTGAGGACATAACCTTGCTTTATTATTTTGTTTCTGAAACCGCTAATTGAAATGTCCATAATTACCTTGACACACATTATTGTTGTTTAAGAGAGGTCCCGCAGTGCTCAGTTATAGCAGATATGTTCAGTGAATAGAGACTTGATTAAAGCCTGTATTTAAATAGTGTGAAGTTCAGGATTACAGTGGCGGTAATACATTTTTAGTATGGAAGTTAACACATGCACATTGAAATCAATGGACCCTCTCAACTCTTTTCTGACAGTACAGTGATTGATGGCCAGAATATAAAAAGCTCCAGGGTGACAGATTCATGATGACAGTGTTTTATCAATATTTTATTGAGTAATCTTCTCTTTTATATAACTGCTAGTAGCAACGCTCAAGATCATGCTTTTGCACATATTCGTTTTCAATACAATGCCTGATATCTACAATAAAATAATTGGAACATTGCAGAAAATACTGCAGGATCTGTAAAACAAATAATTATATCAGAAAGCAGATTCCATACAGCTGATGTTTTCTGCTTAGATCAACAAACAGCTGATATTGGCTTATTAGTTATTTGCTGATCTAAGTCAATTTGCAGCAGACAATGATAGAAACACCCTCATGTCCACCAGCGGGCATGCTGCAACTTCTCCACTGGGAACACAGGCTTTTGGAACACTACAGACATCTCAACCAGCTGATCCGAGCAGTTAGGCAGAGCTGAATTTATTATGATAAGCCTTTTAGTCTTCTTTCCTCTCCTGTACTGCATTGTGCTAATTTTTATTTCTTGCAAATACAGTAATGTAACATCCTCCTCATACTTCTACTAGCCAAAACAACTGTAATAAGATCAAACAGTCCTTTATACTGAAAGCTGGGACTCACCAGACAGCTCAAAATACAATATAATCACAATACTTCCCTCATTATTTGATGTTATTGTATTTTTATTTACATTTTGTGATATTCTGAGTATTGCAACAGGTGTTGCGATTATCACCTTTTTCAATGGCAAGTTATGTCCCCAGAGTTAAACTTTATCTGTATCTGTTTTACCTAATAAGATAAACTTATCTCGCTTCTGCCATATCACACTTGCCATAAATGTTGACATAAGGCGAGCCAGTCCACTATCAGTCTACTATCAGTCTGCTATCAGTCTGGGATAGAGTGGGGTCAAGTTGGCAGTTACATGCAATCTGTTTTTGATAATACATAAATTAAGTGTAATAAATTGTTGACAATAACATAGCTTATGCTTTCTGCATAGACATAAATACACATTGAACAGAAATGTATATTTAATTAGTATTTGCAGCCTTCCTGTTCAAGAGGAAGATAACCACAATACAACCAGCTTGCAGCCAGTCGAGTCGAGTCCCCCGGAGTTATGCTCGCGCAGACTGATGACAGAGGTTGCCTTCTATCTGATGACCTTTGCAAACGCCTTGCAATCAAAAGTTGTCATGATTGTGCAATACCCTCAAGCTCTGAGCAGTCATTTGATCACCACAAGTTGCAAATGAAAAAAAAAATCAATGTGGTCACCACAGAGCCACCATTTTTTGTAGAAAGAAGGATGTTGTCTTATTTCTACTCATGTGACTGAAATGAGTTTGCTCTGGATTAGGTGGCCCAGTGGAGGCCAGTTTTTCGGTTGAGTCTCCTTTATACCCTTATTTCATCTCCCTCTTTAACTAAAGGAGGAAAAGGCAGTTTACTTTTACTTTGCATTTTTTATTCCTGTGGTTTTGCTGTGTTCAGCATTGTGTATACATGCCTTGTTCTTTATGCACGAAGCTACAAAACCAATAGAATCTGAATGCTGCCCGCTGATGTGTAAAAACGTCAAATACTGCGATTGACTCACTCAGATGCACTTTGGAGTGAATATAGGAATTGGTGTGTCTTTGTTTTGCATTAATCATTTAGAGAACATCCTGATATTTTGTGCTTTTAGGCGCACTCAGCTTTAGGGGTGGTAATTAGAGCCTGTTTGTTGGTCACGACTGAAAGATCTCAAGCACTGCTGGATGGATTTCCATAAATTTTGATTCAGACATCATTGACCCCCGTAGGATGAGCCTTATTATCCATTTATGTTTACTTGATGAATCTGAGCTCAGATGAATTTTCACAGATTGTGTCAGATTTTCTGCATTTATCAGGGGTAATTTGGAAGATCATTTGGCTGATGCTATCACAAATTAATGGTCTGATGCCAGGTGAGAATTTAAGTGAGAAATTATGGTTTTTAATAGCATTTTTTTTAAAATAATGGTTTTCAATAATATTCAGTATAATTATAATAATAATAACTGGTAAAAATAAATAAATAAAACATTCACTCATGATTAGATGTGTTAAAAACACAGACGTGAGCCTCATGATTTCCAGTTGAACAGGACACTGATGAATCTTCTCTCCTATGGATTTTGCTTCTTAAGGATCCAGGAGTCGAGCCAGACATCTCACCGGCAGTTCGACACTTCAGGTACACTTCTGCAACACAAAGGTCAGTACACAGGCACCTTTAATTGGTTCCTTTCAATAACAATAATATTAAACAAAGCTTACCTACTGATTACTGCTATGTGAAGTCCACACACGATGTGGTTGCTTTGAGGGTTATCGGGGGAATAGGTTTGATTTTGTGCTCTGTTGATGTCATCAGGGAACAATGCGTCCTCTTGTTGTGTTAATTACTCTTTAATGAAATCATGCAGATGAACTGTAGCCTTGCTTAAAGCCTCGGGGAAGAATCAGCTCCCCAGTTAATAAGCTGTCTAATATATCTTGTGCAATGAAGGAGGCTGGTTAAGAATTCAAATGAAAGCAAATAACTTTCGGGATTCAAGTTAATCAATTGGACTCAAGGCACTTGGTCCACGTGTCTAATGGCCAGAAGTCCTCATTTCTCTGCAGGAGTTATGAAGACGTTGGATGGATTACAAAGGTACCGCGGCACTTGAAGGCACCAGAAACAACCCTAGAGAAACTGGCTGACCCAGTGAGTGAGCGTGCCTCACTGAGGCGCTACAACAGTCGACCTCAGCTGTGGCAGGTGAGCCGTGGAGAGTGTTTGCATGTTGGCAAACACTGCAGAGGCGTGAGCTCTGTTTTCTTGGCCCCAGCAGAGGGCTTCTGGGGGTGTAGATCATTCCCACAACTGAGGGAAATTGGATTTTTGGATGGTTATTGTTTCTCAAAGGCAATTTTCATAATAACCCATGCATAGGTGTGCTAATATTTTTATTTGGTTTTAATAGAAATGATAAATGTGATGGAGAAATGCAGTTCATTACCTGTCAGTCTTGACCTTTTGGCATACAGCGTGTACAGCAGGGAGACTGAAAGAAGCAGATATGCAGAAAAATGCTTAATGTTTCTTTCTGTATTTCTCTCTTTCACATGAAAAGGCCAAAATAAATCTGGTCCTCTTCTTTGGTATTGATGCCGTGGATGCTGCCACATCCAGCAGCTACTTGAATTAACAAATTAATTTTAACACATCCCTCAAATTTCTAACATTTCAGTTCTTTTAGATCCTATAAAATATGACTTTCAAAGGAACAAAAAACTGTGAGGGGAGCTGCAAAATGCAGCTAGCTCTGCATCTCTTTAATGGCTACAGCACAGAAAAACTCCCTCACTGTGTCTCACTTTCTCTGTTGTGTTTTGACTGTGTGTGTGTGTGTGCATTTTCTTTTTTTCCCACCGCATTGATCCAGTTTGTGTAGCACCCCGCCGGTAAAAATGACTGAACACACCCTGGTGAGCCACACTGTAGCACTGGGGTAACATGTTCCTTCATTACAGTGAACACGTGCACTCCAGTTTATTTTTGAGCCAGTCTCACATTGCATCGCTGTTGCGCAGTAGCTGAAAACTCCATCGTTAGTCTTTTTGTGGAATCAGTTAGAATCAGAAAAATATTCGCAGACCTTTCCTTTAATGCGTCACATGAGTAAGGTAAAGATTTTAGTGTTTGATGCTTTAGATTAGGGATTAAAACATAAACCCTGCTGCTCGTCTTTTGTACCTATAGTGTTGTTTATGAACTGAAAACAAATGAAGGTGATCTGCAGATTGGTAAATTGTGATGAAGCAGTAATTGTTTGCATTATTTTTAAGTCTGTAGGAGCGGAGTGGAACAGGCGACAGCCTCAACTGAGGAATGATGCCAAGAAACCAATATCTTTGTAAGATTTTGTTCATCAGTGAGAGCTCAATTTCTCTTTTAGTCCCTTTTATGATGCAAATCTTTCACGCACCTTCCTGTTTTGTGGTTTGTTCAGCTGCAGTACATATCCAAGATCAGGTCAGATCCCTCTGTACACGTGAGTATTTTATGTTTGAGCTGCCACCACACAGAGTACTGTGCAAAAACACATTTATTCTGTTGCATGAACTATATTCAGAGATAGGAACAGCAGGAGAAACAACCTGTCTGCTACCAGGAAACTGTGAGCGACTTTAAAATAGAAAATGTTTTAGGTGGTCATGTTTTGATCCAGCTATTTAATGAGCCTATAACCTCTGCACAGTATTTTATTCTAATCCAGATACTCTGCGTATTTTCTCTGAGAGCCGACCTTCACGTTTATTTCTGAGTGGGCTGTCATGTATGTGCAGTGGCACCGTCGGCTCTAAGAACATGGATAACATTGACAACATGGATGAAGACTTCCACCCGCTGACGTTAAAGAGGAGCGTCGTTCCTCCACACACTCTGACAGCACGGTGAGACTCACCGTCATTGTACACACAAAGAGTGCGGCATGTGAAAAAAAAAAGCAGAGGTTTTGTGTGTGTGTGTTTTTAATGGAAATTATTCTAAAACCAAAGTGGACTTGGACTGTGAAGCCTGTTAGTGTGTTTCTTATTTATTGATGGTTCAGTGTAACACTTTTAGAATAATTATGAACTTAATCTAAACAAGTCTGAAGCTTTAACAAATAACCACAAGAGCATGTAATCGGTTTATTTCAAATGTAGTTAGTCAATTTGCACAAGTGTATTCCTGTTGGCCAGGCTGAAAAAAGCGTCCACCTTGATGACAGGTGTTTGCTTTCTTCTCTGCTTTCCTGTGAACGAGTCGTTTGCAGCACGCTGCCCTCTTTAGCTGTCATCTGTGAAAATGCCCACACTGAGAGGGAGGAGAGCAAGTCCTAACTTTTTATTCATGCTGTGCATGTCAAGTTAGGATTGATTTTTTTCGAAGTCGAAGTGTGGCTGCTTCTCTGTGGAATCGTTGCTGCACCATCAGTTGGAAAGCCAACAAGCTGGGAGTGTAACATTTTTTCCGTTATGCCTGCATGTTAAGGTGTTTCTCTTGGGCTCTCACAACAGCCCCAGTGCATGGCTGCAGTTTAACAAGTGGAAATAAGATGTTGCAGATCTCACCTTGTAGGGAATTCTGTTTCGAATGATCAGTCATGTGCCTGGCACTGACATTTAGAAGTGTCTACTGTTTTATTTTTTTATCTGCTGCTCTGAATGCTTTTATTTTGCTCATGTTTAGCTAGCTGTATTGTGTTCAGGCTGAAACAGCTGGGTAGAATGCTGAAAAGTGATGCAAGGATTAAGGTAGCTTTGAAACAGGACCAAGATACTATCATACTGTCAGTCTGTTTTCTGATTTTGTTGTTGTTTGCACTATAACCTTTCTCAACTTTAGGCACTAAAAATCAGTATTGTGGCAGGTGGTGGTTGTCTTCATTCGGAATAAAAAAAAATCGAACCAGAAGCAAAAACATGTAGACCTGATGGGTTGAATGCCATCCATCCCCCCCAGAAAACTACACCCAACGCACACACACACACACTTACATTCAATGTTGTTTTTCTAGAACTCTTTGTTAAGCACAAAGTATTTTTCACAAGTTTTCACATGTCAGGTGTAAAATATTGTGTTTTTTTAATTTAATGTTTATCTATACATGCAGTCCCGTTGAGACTCAGTGTCTCATTTACAAGATACGATGTCTGTAATATCTTTTCCTTGTGACAGCCGAACCACCATCCCTGGCTACACAGGCATGGCTGCCTATGCTGACTCTGCTGCTCCTGCAGCCTCTGCAGGCTCATCTGGGTGAGTCTGAATGAAGCTCAGATAACTCAATATATTTAAAAAATTATCTTATTCTGTTGTTATTGCTAACTGATTATGTCCTATAAAATATGACATTTAAAAATATATCATATATAGTCTGTATCATTTATCTTGTGAAATAAGTAAGCCATAAATTTGTGGGTTGCATTGAGTTTATCATTTTACTATTTTGCACTATTTTCTTTCTTCCAGCACTCCTCTTTTATCCTCAAAAGAAATTTTATCCAGTTAGAGAAAAAACATTTATTACAATTCTCCACTAGAGGGCGATCTAATGCAATCCATAGACATGAGGGTGCACACTTAACCTCACCATACACATGCCCATTATTTACTGGTGTCTATAAAAATGTGACTACAACTTGGCGCCCACAGTAGCAGGAATACAAACAAAGAACAATACTTTCAGTGTACGTTATATATCAAAGTGTAGCCACAGCAGGTGCCTTTATTTGGGCTTGACACTGGTAATAGGAGCAAAATAACTTGTGTGAGGCTGGGTTTGTATCACCCCTAAGAATCAAACTGGGGATCTTTTGGATGTGGGCTGCATGTGTTAACCACTACACTACAGAGGCAAGCAAAATGCAAAAAAAAAAAAAAAAATAGAAAAAAAAAAAGAGC
>VUQR01022694.1:0-25443 GCA_015108515.1 Hemichromis elongatus
TATTGAGCTATTTAACACTAACCTGTGAATTTTCAAGCATTAAAAAATGCACCAAACTGAAGGATGAACCATTATTGTGTCTACAAATAACAGTAATCTTAGCAAAGTTCCAGTTTTAAATTGATAGTAAGCTTTGTTATTAGTAACCTGTCACAAAGAAAATATTCAAATTTCTTCAATTGAAGCTAAAAAAAAACAACAAATATCACAGTTTGACAAGGATAAAACTGTTTTTTTTGGCTCCAACTAGCAAAAACTTAAAACCTGTGATATTTCAGCATGGTGTGCAGTGTGTCCTTATAAAAATGGAGGAAAATGAGGCTGCACCAGATTGTTAACCCGTCCAGGATGCATCCTGCCTCTTGCTCTACGGTAGCTGGAATAGTTTGACTAAATTCATAGAATTATGGATGCAGAAGAGTACCATCCGATTTTGATTCACTGATGCAATACCATCTTGAAAGCATCTGAATCGCGCACACACACATACACAACATACTTGGATAGAAAAACTCCCAATGGAACATTAGCGGTTATGGGGTGACCTTAACGTTACTGAAGTAGTGTAGAATCATCTTGAAATTTTTTTGGAAAGTCCTTTAATAAGCCTGGAGAAGTGTCCATGAAGACTTAAAGAAACAAAAAAACTTGCCTAAGAGAGTTAACACTGTTGAAGATTAAAGGTGGTCACATTAAAAACCATCAGAGTTGCACAAACTCTGTTTCTGCCTTACACAGAACCACCCCTCATACAGAGAAATGATGGGTGGCTCAAGACTTTTGCATAGAAGTGTATAAAGTACTTATTATACAAAGTGGCCTTTACAGTTGGATCATAACTGCACCTGTGTAAAAAGATCAGATAACCACAGTGAACATTGCTGCTTTGACAAGTCAGTTTCCTCAGTGTTTTCAGTGTCATTCAGTCACGTGTTTTCTGTGTGTTTTGCCCTTTTATGCATGTGAGTGTTGTGTGCATGTGCTTTGTGTACAAGATGCATCTGAGTGTGAACAATACAGAACTTTGTGAAAGAGAACTAGAAATTAATAAGGGATACCTTGCTCATTCTTAAATATTTACTGCTTTAAAGATTTAGAAAAAAAGAAAGCAAATAAAACACAAATGACACGAAGAGCAAACCGACCAGACAGCCGCCCTGAAGGCACCAAAGGTATAAGCACCTTTTTACCAAAACTTCATTAGAAACATAAGACTCAGTTGTGCATTTGGGTTTGTAAAATTGTTTAACTTCATCTACTTTTGTAAAAATTTTGTTAATGCTGAGGTCATATTTGGTCCAGTAGGATTCTAAAACTTTGTTGTTGCAGATGTATAACATATAAACCTTGACCCGCACAAAATATCAGGCCAGAGTAATACTGCCCCCTCTGGTTTGGAAAAGTCACGCACTGAACTTGCTTTCTATAGGCGAGGCGTGTGTGTGTGTGCGCGCGCGTGTGTGTTTGTGCATGTCTTACTTGATTTCCCTGAGTGTAAAAGAGTGTTTACCGAAACAACTTTTCTATCCTGGCAACATTTACTATGAGGGTGGAAGGATAAAACTCTAATGACCTTAATCCAACATTTACAAACACACACATACAGCACATGCTCACAACACTCACATGCAATTACTTTTTCCTTCTGTCTACATTATGTAATGTGGTCTGTGGCTATATAGATCCCAGCAATCTCATTTCCCACCGTGGCAGAACGGCTTATATCAGGAGCAGTAGGCCAGAACGTACCGAGGAAAAGAAAGTCTGGGATGGATGGAAAGAAAAGATGAAGATGATCATGCCGGAGATGGGTTTCGAATGAGATAAAGCTTAGAAAACTGTGATTTATGAGAGAATGCGAGGTAGAAATGAAAAAGAACGTGAGTAGGAATGGTGGGAGGGTTTTTCACATCGGCTCCTTCAGGAGTCACATCAGACTTGTGTTGTGAATACCCTGCGAGATGGCGATAGACCGCAACGAGACTCCTTGCATTCACTGAGCTTTAGATGAAGGGAACTATACTTATAACAGCAGCTTATGGTTTGCTGTAATCCTGTGAGCTGGGAATATAATTAGACAATGCTTGGATAAAACTAAAGCAATCCTAATGAAGAAACAGATCTTGCAGCTTGGGGGGGGGGGATTTTTTGATTATTTTATGTTCTATTGCTTGGTGCCTTACTTGTATAATAATAATGCTGTTTTTTTCCCAATTGGAATATACTGATTCTGTATTTTTAAAGCTTACACATTGACATTGACGATATAGTTAAGATAAAAATGCTTTTTTTAAATAGACACAAACCAAATGTTTCATTTCATTATCAGATAAGTGTTAAAGATTCAAAGATATTTCACATATTTTAAAAAAGCTGTCGATGTTTTCTGGTAGAAAAACTATGCATTGGTTTGTCTACATCTTACCTTCTTGAGCCCACAAGTTGTTGATCTGGCAGTGATTTCATTGTAGGAAATCCACGGCTGCCGCTGAGTGTACAAAAGCTCCTAAAAGGACATAGACTTGACTCAGCCTAGACAGAAGGCTACTCTATTATTTAGGTCTCGATAAGGTATAGTTTAAAATGTTAAGAGGTACTGTGTGTGCCTGTGTGTATGTGTGTGTTTGCCACTAGTTGGTCTCGCTGACTCACTGTGTGCCACTCAGCAGTCAGAGCACGTTGCACCCTTTAATAGAGTGACGCGATGATGCAATCTCTTGTTCCTGCTGTGCTAAAGAGATTACCAACCCTTTCACTGTTTCCCTCTGTGTTTGTCTAACTTGCGTTGTATATGCTATCATTTTAATTTAATACACTTTTAATTTGTGTAAATGGGCTGTTATGTGTGTTTGACCAGGAGTCTAAGTCCAAAAGGTATTGCAGGTTTGTGATATCTGTTGCTATCTGGGCCAACACCCACTCCCAGCACACTGTACTTACAGTCAGGAAAGATGAGCAATGCAGTTTCAGTGTTACTTCTCACCACTACCTCATCTTTTTGTCTTCCTCTCACTCTCTCTCTCGCACGCTCTAATTGTAGTTACACGGTTGGGGATTAGCTGGTCCTCCCGTCTGTTTTTACTGCAAAAGGGCTGCGCTAAAAGCTGCCTGCTTTTCTCAAAACCCGTCTCAGGCTGCTGTTTTTCGGCACTGTCAGAGAAGTCTCCTCTCGTTCCTTTCGCCCCTTTGTATCTGTTTCTTTCCCTCTGCGCACATCAAAATACTGTATTTAACCTCCAAATAAGAGGGGAATGGTGCAAAAGATAAAAGCTGGCACCCTGTTAAGACCACCGTTATCTCCACCCGTACCACGAGAGACCTCGTTGTCTGTGCCAGGGATTTAATGTAATGCATTAACGCAGTATTAATCGCTATATTCCTCTGCCTCACTGCATACACTCTCAGCCATCCATTTCCTCACTCCCAGATTGGTTTTAGTAAGAACAATGGAGTGGACTCCTTTCATGTAGTCGGTCTTATAAGCTTTTTAGGGTGGCTTGCTGGTTGAGAATCTTATGGCTGAGGGAAGGAAGATGTTGCTAATGAATGCATGTATTTTTCAGAGCTGCATATATCGGGTGGGGGTAGGGCGTGGGGTTGAGATGTAGCCGGCCAACATAAACAGAGCTCGTAGCTTACAGTAGGCTCTCTGGTCTTGGTAATTGAATAATGAGATTCCTTAGATGAAGATAAAAGGTTTAGAGGTAATTACTGCAGTCTAACTTATCCTACCCTGCAGCCTTGAGAGCGCGCGTCTATGTATGAATGTTCCTGAGGGATGTTATATGCACTTTGATTTTTACTGTCTTATTTGTGTGGAGGCACACCGTAATATTTATGATTTAAAAAGGAGGTGAAAACAATGCAGAAGCAGAAATGTAGTCAAGAAAATGTGGTTTAAGACAAGGTGGAAAGATAAAGTGACTGAGACCTTGAGGGAAGTAAAAAGCTTTGTGGAGGTGGCTGCAGAGCAAAACAGAAACCTTCCATGTATACAAGCTGCACTTGTGAATCTAATAAGACAGGGAAACAGTGATGGCTTGAAGGTTGAGAGCTTTTGTTCTTGATATTTTGAGCAGCTCAACACAGTACATCAATACGTGTCTGTTAATTTTCTGTAAATGACCATTACTCTCTATTTAATGGTTCCAAATAAGTCACTTTAAATAAGGTAGCCTATCCAGATTAAAAAATGTTTTCAGAACGTGTTAAGAATACGGTATCTCAATGATCCCAACATGTTTACAGAATAAACCAATTACAAAGTTTGTTTAAGTCTTATTAAGTCCATCATTATTGACATATAGGGTGTGTGAGCCTCTCCACATGAGCATGTTTGGTTAGCTAAGGCTTACAAGACAACCCGATCACTGGCCTTAAGGGAGGGGTGGGGTTTTATTTGGCAGTATTCGAAAATAGGCTTTTGAAGCATGAATCCTTGAGAATATTATGCAAAATGATGACATTTAACACCTTATCATGTTGACATTTTGGATGCAGTTATGTTCTCTAAATGTTAGTTATCACAGATGTAAGCAAGTTTTAGAAACTACCGTTTCTTGCTAACACATGAGAGGCTGTACATCAGGGTAGTTGTATGTGCAAAGATACTGAAGAAATTGTATCCTATACCAATTTAGTACAGAACAGTACTGTGCTCTTCAAAAAGTTAATTATTATTCACGTATTGCTTGAAATAAAAGCATTGCCCTTGGATGTTTTGAGCAATTTTCACTTGAAGCGGTAAATTTCCAATCCCAAACCAGGTCTGATTAGGAGCGTGCTGCTGTTCAACAAGGTTGTGCAACGTGAATTTGTCCCTTGTATGAATTTGTGGACTTGTACTATTATATCTCAGGGCATCTTTTGAAAGAGGACATTCAGCAGAAATGACCTGAAGTATGTTGCGTCCCAGCATGCTGTCATGTGCCCGCACACAGTGTATTGAAGATGTGGTCTTTTGATCACAAAAGCACATTCTTGCAACTTTAACAAACTTCAACAAAATGACAGTCAGGTTTAATGAGGAGATCCAGCATGCATCGCAGAGCTACAAGTTCATGGTAAACGGGATGTTCATTGAAAACAGCCTTTGCACTAAAGTGATCATGAGATCAAATGATGACCAAATTTAAATCTGGTAGCATTTTTAAGTTGTACAGGGCAGACCTTTTGATAGCACCGCGTAAATGTAACAAATATTAACCCAGTGATCCCTCAGTTTTAAGAAAATAGTCCTTAATCAGGTCCTAATGCTTTTAGTTCTGTTTTTTAATATTATTTTGAACTTACTGTTAGTTTGTATAGATTATGCAATTGTCTGTTTACTCTCCAGGTGTGTCTAATAGCCACTAGTCAATAGTCAGCATCATGTGAGTTGTATTTGTAACAGTTACTCTGTGTGCAGTGGGATGTGCAGGAAAGAGTGCATGCTTGCCATGTCCTGTGTTTCATGTCAATATAGAAGGGACTGAGGCAAAAATGGGAGAGCGGAGAGAATGCCATAGGCATCACTCTGAAGCCTCAGGATTTAATTTTTCTACACTAGAGAGTGATAAGCACAAGGAGGGAGGGTGGGGAGCACGAGAAAGAGGTGGTGAACAAGATGGAGTGCAAGAAAGTGGCCGATCAGGCAGAAAATGTCATCGGCTTGTGAATAGGAAAAGAGGATGACTGTACTGATATTCAACACCATCTCTGGACCCAGACAGCGATAGCAAGAAATAGGGAGGGAGAGATAAAGACAGATGGAGGGAGGAGAGAGATGGAGATTTCTATCATGTGAGAGGGAGGGGAGTAATAGCAAGGTGAAGGGAGGGAGCAGGAGGACTGACAACACTGATAGCGGCGCCAGAGGCAAGGAGGGACTAAACGGGAGAGGGAGTGGAAAAGAAGGAGAGCAGCATAACAGCCTGAATAGAGTGGTGTGTTGAATAACAGTGGAAGAACAAGGAGGACAAAGAGAAGAGATCTGCCAGAGACGCAGAAAAACATCAGCAAAAAGAAGAAAAAAAGAATGCAAACGAAGAAGTCACAGAGGACAGAGGCAAAGGGAAGGTCTGGCTGTGTTTTCCTTGCTGGGAGCTGCAAGTTAAGTGCGTTGTGAGTCCTTGCACACAGTCCTTGTTTGTGGGCTTGTGTCCGGATGAAGACAGATGATGACAGAACACCTGTTATTCTGAGATGGCAGATTGTAACAGTTTCTAGCTTGCACATGTTGGGCTGTCTCTGCAGCATTTTGCATACCTGCACAGTGTTTGACCTTCCTTAGTCAGCAAGCAGAGAGCGACTGCAGAGAGAAAAAGAGCAAGAAAGGAGAGGGAGGAGAGAAGGAACGTCTGCTAAGAAAAAGACACAGGAAGAGAGAGAGCGTGCTAAAGTGGAGTAGCAGCCGAGGGAGTTGTTGGATTGCGATTAGTGTGCCTGTGCAGTCTGCACAATTCCTATAATGTCAGACCTGTTCTCTACTGCATGGGGCTCTTTTGGCAGTACTGAGATAGCCTAAGGATTGGATTTTTCCCAGGAAGCTTGGATCCTTAATCAGCTACTGCTACTTAAACCTGGGAACCACCCACACTGTTGGATTGGGCTCCAGGACTTAACTGACGTTGATTATTTTTTTAAATGAAATGTTTATTTGCATTATTAAATGCACCTTCAAATGTTAGTGCTTTAAACCCACTGGAGCAATGGACATGGCAGACAACCTGCAAGGATGCTCTGCCCGTGTTCCCAGAGTCGGAGACCTTAAAACGGGGGAGGTTAGAACAGGAGAGGGGGTAAGAATGGTGGAGAGAGACACCCCACTGAGGCTGTCACCTTTCCGTATGCTTCGAGTGCTCGACTCATGCCGGCCTCCAGGAAACCGTATTGGTGAGTCTCATCACTGTCATCTTCTTCAACAAGTTCATCTATATCCTGACTCAATCCTCTAATCAGATTTTTGTTACAATATAGAGTTTGGATTTAGGTAGAAGGCACATATTTGTGGCGTACATCAATGCATGCCACGTGTCTTTTTTTACTTTTATTTGATTTTGTAGGACATTAAACGAAAGAATGTTAGTAACTTGATCAAGCGTGTTCCAGGTTTTTACTTCAAACTTAGACACAGATTAATGCAAGTAGAATCTGCTCATCATGCATTTCTGAACATCTTAAACCTATTACTGTGAAAATGTGATTTGCTTTGCGTGCCTGCTTAACTTGCAGCGGGTTGGCCCCAAGCAACGTGCTTATCTACAGGGATTCTATGAACTCAGAGAAGTGAAGAGTCCGACAAGTTCTTCTTTTGAATTTTTTATTCATTTACGTGTCAGCACAATAACTGCAGTATCTTTGTTCGTGCTGCTCGGGACAAATTCAAAAAGCACGCTGTCCTGTGCTTTAAAAAGAGTTTGAGAACTCTTCGCCTGAGAGCATGAAAGAGAAGTGAAAGGATTCGGTTCAAAGCCTAAGCCTATGGCATTATTATTGGGTAATGTGGATGTGGACGGTGGCTACGAATACTACCTGTTCCCCCCTTGAGCATTCTACTGAATTTGATGTGTGGCCTTCCCGAGTGAGGGCTTATGACAAGAAATCCCAATATTTTTGCTATTCTGTGAAGGGCTTTTCAAGTAAATCTTCCTTTACTTCTTTTAATATACTTTCCCCCAGATTTTCCCTTAATTTTGAAGTGTTGCTCTCAGGTGCTGGAGATGAATTCTCAACTAAGGAGTATTTGTAGAGCAGAGTCAAGTAAGGATAATCCTAAAAGTAGCCCACTCCCTCCTCTAGACAAACTAGCAGGGAGTCAGCACCCCTAACTAGGCCAGCTTGGCTCCATGTGGGGAGGCAGTGGTAGCTTGTGACATTTACTGTCTGCTCTCAGGCTTCTATGGGAAAGGAGCAGAAAGAAACTGCAGAACAAAAAATGTGACTAGGAGGAAAGTTTAGGACAGAAAGCGTGAAGAATGTAACATAATGGTATGATATTGGAATTTTACTTCCCTCGTCAGGTCATCCTGTTTCATCTACCCACATCTTGACTGTTTACATAAACACACAAGATCGGGACCTCTCAGAAAGTGAGAAAGATATGCGATACTCATGATCCATGATACTTACTCATCGTGAGCGTGTGGTTGTGCGTGCATCAGTCAGTAGATGTCCCAGATCAGTTTCTCCAGCTTCTGGTGTCTGTTACCTTCAGTGTAATGTTTCACCATCATGGTTGTGGGGGTTAATTCCTGATTCCTGATACGACAAACGACTGCTCCATTTTCTTACAAAGGTATATCCATTCCCTGTATCTGTATGTCTGTCTTTAAAGCTGCCCACTATGCATCAGACTTGGAGGCCCACAAGATGCCTTCATTTTAGCAATAGCTATCTAGATATTGTGTCTAAGTCATGCAACATTATGACTATTTGCCTCTGTACCCCCATCTCATCACTATAGGAGGTTAAGTTAACAAGTATTTTGAACTTTTATAGAACCTGAAAATTAAATTTAAACTCTTGAGAGCAAGAATCACCGTGTAATTGACTTACAGAAGGTATAATTTCCCACTATAGGTATCATTCAGCTTTTAGGTTAATGGGAAACTACAGAGTCGGGGGATTATTTTTAACGCTATGCCCGCTTATTAATTTGATAAAGACTGAATAAAGACCAATTTAAACCAATTTTGGAAGTACTTATCTGGGTTTTTTTTTTTATGTATTCCATCTTTTAATATTTTTTGGTCCAGAGACCAGCCTGTTTCAAATCCTAATTACATGATGAAGAGCCTAGAGTAAGCCTCAGATGTTTCACAGCTGACAGACAGCACACTGTAATAAATAGCTTTACCTAACCGGCCCTCAGTTGTTAAATCCCACAGCTGAGGTGTTGCAGTCACTCTGGGGACTCATTTTTCTTTCTACTTCATCAGCTCTTCCAACAAAAACCATCCACCCCTCTATCTCCTAATCTTCCCCCAATCTGTCTCTCCTCTGCTGTTGGTAGCTGATGTTTTATGGGTAAACAGTACATGATTGTAAAGAGTGAGCTTTTAACAGCACTCAGCCTATTTCAGTTTCATGAAAAAAAAGTTGTCTTTACCAAAACAAACACCAGAGAGACACACACACACACGTACTGTGTGTGCTGTACATGACCCAGACAAAGAAGGAGCCCTCCACCCTTCCCCCACATTTACTCACACACACAAACTCACACATCATTGAAGTAGACAGTCCTGTCTGCTGCATAGTGACTCATTAATCAGATGGATTCTGGGGCACATGAAGGTGTGTGGTGGTGGTGGAGGGTTGGCACGCAGAGATGGCAGATCTCCTATTGCACGCAGGGTAATATTGATCTCGTACTTACTCATCTTACCAATACCATTTTATACACTTGTTTTACACCCCTGCATGGCTGGTGGTATGATCCATCATTTGGGGATTGGGGTCTTACTGTGTCTTTCACATAATGGCTGAGTGAAATTTTAGACAGGTGTTTTGTTTTCTGGTGAGCCCATAGAGAGAGTAGTGAAATGACATAGGGTGTCATTAAACACAATCTCAAAACCTGCGCTGAGGTATTCATGTCAAGGGACAGCCCTTTAGCCTAGCGGGTAGGGCATGCCGCCCTTGTACCAACGGCACATCGCATCTCCTCTCTCTTCCTGCTTTACTGTTTTTATCTAAGACATAAATCCCTGAAAAAGTCTTAAGACTTTGCATGTTTGTGTTTCACAGGCATCGTCCATGAAAATGTGAAGATGGGTTCAGACGGGGAGAGTGACCAAGCATCCGGGACGTCCTCTGATGAGGTTCAGAGTCCAGTGAGGGTCCGTATGAGGAACAATCACCATCGGCGCATTTCTAATGAGGTATGATGATCTGGGACACGCCCACACATAAACACACAAATGCCTTCAGCCCAGGCATACTGTACTCTTTGATTATTAATAATATTATATGAAATTCAATATTGATGCCAAAGAGTGTCCTTTACGCCTTCACTCTTCACCACACACATATTAAGTAGTTTTTATGTAGGAAACCATACCTTGTGGCAGATTTTAGAACTAAAATGATAAATTGGTCAGGCCCAAATATCAGGTTTGCCCTGTTGCTGATATTTTGGTAATTTTTTGGTTGATAAATGACATGAAAATACATAAAAAGAAATGCAAAGCTAGAACTGAGGCAAAGAAACAGAACATTTTTCTGTCTGTGCTCTATGTAAAAACTAAATTAGCTAACTAAACTAGCTGGCTCTCAGTTAGTATAAACTATACACAGGAGCATTTGTGTGGTACATTTAAATAATCTCTTATTTACATTTTCAACCCCATATTTTTAATCTTGGACTTGTTCAGAATAAATATCATTTTACTTGGAAGAGCCCCTCAATTGGTCCATTGTCTAGAAAGCTGTTTTAGCTCCCTTCCCACTCTCGTTAAGATATCTCCTTTCTCCTGATTGGCTGCCCCTTGCAAACAGAAGTTTGAACAGCAGATCTCTGCATCTGTGTCCAAAATCACCATATTGCCTGCTCTCACTTACTGTTATACAAATCATACAAGTGTGTTTGGAGCAATCAGAGCCTTTGATTCATAGCAAATACGTAACCCATGCATGTATATATACAGTGACCCCAATATTTAAAAATTTGCCTGTCCTTAATTTGAACATCTACCATTGCAGTTCTACATTTATAAGAGAAAAAGAGGAAAATATAACAGGCTCATTAACTTGTGTGTATGTGTGAGTGCACCTGTGCTAACTGACAGATAGTGTTGCTGTTTGCTGCTGAATTTCTGAGTGCCCTCATGTCTCGGTCAGGCTGCGTGTGTCCGTTTGAAGGAGCTGCAGAGTGTTGAGCGCAGCAGTATTACGGGAAATGCCTCTAGATACAGAGCCTCTCACTGCTGTGAGCAGTGGATGGGACTAATTTAGACCATGTTTACAAGAGAGAGAGAGAGAGAGAACGAAAGGGAAGGAGATGTATTGGCAGTGTGGGAGAGGAACATGTTGGGGTGAGAGTAATTACGGATGTCCGTGTAATTATTGCAATGACAAAGAAAAGGGAGATCCAGGGGAATAGGGCTCAGGAGATGATAAGAGAGAAAGTAAAGGAGAAGAGATGGAGGACAAAATGATGGCAGGAGAGAACAAAAAAGCAGTGTTTTCTCTGAGCCACCTCCTCCATTCACCCCTTCCCCCCATCTGCCTTTCTCCCCTCAGGAATCTGTCTATTCCTCTTTTCCTCCTGCATCCCCCTCCTCCAACTCTTTCCCCCCTACTCCTCTTCCTAAGTACGTGGATGGCACTCTACCACAGTGCCAGCCCTCTCTCGCTCTATTTCTCTCCCTCTCTTTCTCTCTCTCTCTCTCTCTCTCTCTCTCTCTCTCTCTCTCTCTCTTAGTGTTCTTAGTGTGTGCAGTCATGTATCAGGTCAGAGACATGCATCGTTGAAAGCGCATGTGTGTGAGTGCATAGAAAAACACATTTAAGGAGGACAATGAGGGAGCTACTAGAGCTGTTCTGCATTGTGAGTACAGGGGCACACATGTTTTGTTTTGTATTTAAATCTTTATTCAGTCTCTACCAGTCAGTAAGAGGGCATGAGTGGCTGTGTCTGTGAACTTTTGTCTATTGTTACCCCTTTGTGGACAGTGAATAACGTGGGAAGGTCTTTTGTTTTGATCAGGAGGTGTTACTTTCATTTTAAATTGCATAAAATATCAAATGTTTTGCTTAAATAAATTTGCAGTCACTATATGTAACACTATATATGATGTAGTGCTTACACATATTCTTCTCTTTTAGGATTCAGATTTTAACTTGAGCTTACAAATCTGCTAACTACATTTTCTCCCGTGCTGCAACATGCAGAGCGTTGCTTTAGGATTTGTCATTTGTCGCCATCCGTATGGTTGCTTTTTTCATGTGACGCGCATGTTGTGATGTTAGGCAGTCAGCTCAGATAAAACTATTAAAGGCATACAACATATCAGTACACACGTTCACATTGAGGACACACACTTGAGGGGTGTTTTGACTGGGTGAGCTAACTACTGCTGCCATGGAAACAATGTGTCATTGGCACCTTGTCGGTGATCATGTCACAGAAATTTGTATCTCAGCAGAGACTAGAAGGTGAAAGTTCTTCCAGTGGTTAGAAGGTGTTAATAACGCTGACTCAAATATATGATGATGTTTAATTCTAAAAATTATATGTAAAATGTGATCGTCTGATGCTAAACACTTCCAGAGGGAGAGGCTGCACTTATCAATTGAAGTCAAAATGAACTACTTGAATTAATTAGGAAAAAAGTAAAAGATAAAAATATCAAGTGTGTTTTCATTTTGAAAAAAAAGTACAGATCTCTCTTCATGTTGAAGAGAGACACTCATTAGCATTTACATTCACACCTATGGGCAATTTAGACCCTAATAACTGCATGTCTTTGGTCTGTGGAAGCAGGAGTACCCAGAGAGAACCCGCGCAGACATGGAGGAAAACATGCAAACTCCATGCTTACAGTGCAGTATGAAAATGTAGCCAAAACTAGCCAGTAACTAATCCTGATCATGTGGTGGTCTTGCACTGGCGTCTTATTCAGCCATAGCGAGTATAGGTGTTATCCACATCATCATTCATCAGTCATTCACAGCAGCAGATGGCACCTGTTAACCAAAGGTCTGCTCTCATTTGACAAACTCACAGCCAGGAGAGACAGATGGAGCAACCTGTTTGTGAGTAGACAAACAACTAATAATATTTAAAAAGAAAAAAAAAAGCTTTGATTTGATATCAGGTCATAATGATTAATTAAGGTGAGGTAATCAAGAGGCTGATAAAGGACCAGGAAACAAGATTTATTTAATATGCATTTGTATACCTTTTTTTTGTCACATATCACATCAAACCACATTTAAAAGGTGCTGAATATCCTGAATATTTTACACTCAGGACTAATGTCTTTATAGTATAATTGTAAATGGCAAAGGGTTTTTAATATTGAAAATCATGTTTCTTCATGTCTCCTTTTGTATGTTTCTTCTTCTCTTTTAGGACATAAACAAACGTTTGTCTCTCCCAGCGGATATCAGGCTACCAGAGGGCTACTTGGAGAAGTTTGCCATGAACAGCCCGCCCTTTGACAAACCCATGAGCCGCAGGCTACGACGCGCATCATTGGTCAGTACTTAATTTGTCCGTGTGCACATTTGCATCTATGCACATATATATATATATATATGTGTGCAAAGAAGTTGAAGCTAGCTGTGCTGGTCTCTGATGTCATTTTGTCATTTTATCCGGGTGTGTGCCTGCCCTTTTTCATGCTGCTTTGTGTAGAAACAAAAGTAATGTAAGCTTTCAATGCCATTGTACACTACTTAAATGCTTGACCAGGGCCATTATTGTCTGAAATGCACACACAGAGAAACGACACAAACATAGACTCACTTTAAACACACACTGGGCTATGCTATAGTGCTTACAATGCCTCAGTAGGTGCATGAATGATAAATTCTGAATTATGCATACAGGCCAAGAGCATTATGGGTATGAATTGGGGTCTGGCAGTGAGAGGAGGGGTTGTTCGGGAAAGAAATGTATTCATGAATATTGAGCATGTCCTTTTATTGTTGAAGTGCCCCTGCTCTGTCACTTGGTTTTTATTTTGGTCACACGTTTTTCTTCCAAATGACTGTTTTGTTTCTGCCATCGCTCCAACTTTCAAGTTTCCCTTTATACGTTACTGAGTAACATGAGAGTGCGGTGCCCTTTGTTTCACTCCACCCACATGCTTCCTTAGTTTTAAAGGGAATTCAGTGTGCTTAGTCAATGCATTATGTTAAACAAGATTACTGAAAGCCTGATATTCTTTGGGAAAATATGAAGGACTTATCCTCCATCAACCGTTTTTGCTGTTATTATCAAACAGGTCCATTTGCCTGCCTCAGTCTCTCTGCTTGAAGCAATTTAATGACACAGCGTTTCTGCAGAAGACTCACAGACTTGAAAGCAAAGAGTCTCTGAGGGGAAGTATATGGTATAAGGGTGGAGCAGCAGAAGAGGATAGACATATATATTAAATTTATAGTGTGTTTTTTCTTGGGCTTGCCCAGCTGTGTGCAGCTGTGTATTTTTGGAGTTGCTGTATGTGTGTGATGTAATAGATCAATCAATAATTCAGCAGAAGTGTCAGTCTCATCTGCTGCAGCTCCTTTCCTAACTGGGATTACACCCCAGGACACCTTGGGATGAGCTAGAGAGCATGGAAGAGAAAAGGAAATGTACAAAAGGAGATGAAAAGACAGGACTAAAAGGGCTTGAATGATGAGGTGTCATTGTTTAAAAAGGGCATGGATAACTGAAAAATGCTAAGCAAATGTAAGTAAAGACAAATGGACACATTAGTGCCACTCTGTAGCTGGATTTAGGTTTTATACCAGGAAAACAAGGTTTTGATTGATCTTGAGCACTCTGCTGAGCTTGCAGCCCGTGTATTCAGAAGATACATCACAGCCAGACTGTTTTGTTCTTTAGTCCTGATTGTTCCTTTATTTAGTGCGATGCATCCATGTAAAAGTGAGTTTTTGACCGTGCAGTAGTCTGAACATGGCTTGCACAGTATGCACAGTATTTAAATGCTTTGAATAGTTGCTATGAAATGAATGAGCCTGTGAAATTGCAGAAATTCTTCATTCACTACTCATCTGCTCCTGAAACAGTTTAAGCAGATTTAAAAAGAGCTAAAGAAGTTAAAAATAAATGGTTTCATAAGAGATTTAAGTTTAACTAGAGACCATTTTGCAAAGGCATCATGTCGGCCGCGATGACCCGTGGGTACTCAACGGTTTCACGTGAGTCCTCAGTGCTTGTGGGTTTTACCATGCCTATCTTTCTTCTCAGTTTTCATTTTTACTGTGGAGTTGTGACGTTATCAAGTCAAAATTTGTCCACAGACAGACAAACAAACACCTCCCAAATTACTTAAAAAAATTCCTTTGTGGTATTTCCTGTTGCAACAAACAATACCAGTTATCCTGTTGTGTTTGGAAAAAAATGTTTCTGAGAAAACTAATGTAATAGCATCCGGGCTGCCTGTGTGCTTGTCACATGTTACGGTAATGTAGATCATGTTTCCGGGATCCTTGAATTTGAAACCACGTGTTTTGAGCGTCGAGTTGTTGCCAGTGTAATGCAAGTGAAGCTGGTATCAGTTTTCGCTCATGGCTGTTGCCCATTGGTAATCAATTATTCACAGCAGTCCAGTGAAACTCAGTGTTCCATGGCACCGAGGAGCGAGATGTCATTTTATCTCAAAGCACAACACTTAATCATATTATGCAGCACTCACTTTTTTCCACAAACCCATTCAACCTTGGAGCGACAGAACATTGAACTAAAAAAAACTCAGTGCCAATTATTATGTTCCTCTCTATTTGCTATGTTATGTTTTCATTGTAACAAGTCATATATGATACAACCGTCAACTGATGAAAGCTCCAAGCTAAAAGGACTGCTGAGTATTGTGCAGTCGTTTGGGTTTCTTTTTGTTGCTCTTGGCAGGTTTACATGAAAATGGTGTCAGTGCAAGTTGGTTTATTGGCCGATTGATTGTAGTTCTGAGGAATGGCAGCTTCATGTTAATGAATGGCCTCGTCTGTCTTCCTACCTCTCATTGCCTGCCCCCTCTTCTCTTCTCTTCTCTTCTCTTCTCTTCTCTTCTCTTCTCTTCTCTTCTCTTCTCTTCTCTTCTCTTCTCAGAAGGCTATCATTTTAGCTTTCCCAATAAATATCTTCTTGAAGACATTTCACATCCTACATTTTTTTTTGTACTATGAGTTCATCAGCTTGTATCACCCAGTGGCCCGAGACAAGACACTCACATATTGTTTGGTTTTATCTTACTTCAGTTTTGTCACTAAAACTTGGCCTGACCTAGTTCTGCTGAGTAAGCTCGCTAGAGCGTTGGGAATGAAATGAACCCATTGCCATCAAAAGCATACGCAGGCGCACAAGCACACACATATGAAAAGGATTGTAAGGCACTCGGAGAGTGCTGCTGCACACCGGTAGCAGAGAGGTGGGCCTTTCTGTGTGCAGGCACTACTTAACGAGGCAAGATTTATTATATGATTGTTATTATAGGGGTTAGTTCTGGAGGAGGTATATTTAAAGTACACGCCCCTGCGTTACTTGAAAGCTCATCTATCTACTCAGTATTGATGTTTTTTCTTTCATCTTCTTTCAAGTTTCAAGGACTGAAATTGACTGGACACAAATAAAAGCACTGATTTAAATAAACAAATAAGAATTTGTCAGGTAATTAAAAACTTTTGCACATTTAAACTCCTACATTCCCATGTCCACACTGACTTGTCTCAGCGTAAGTATGTCATCTTGTGTCTGAGCTTGTTCAGATGTTGTTTTTTTAGGCATGCCTTTAAAGACATCACATGCTTCAACAGCTAACTTGGTCACTGGAGACCCTCCCCCTCCCTCGCACATGCATACGTACATGTATTGACTTGGGACTTTATACGAGTGTCACGATGGGGCAGACTAAATTAACTGGGTTGAGTGTGTTCATTACATTAAATGTAAAGGAAACATCACACAAATTATTGAGGAAATGTGAGAAACAAGTGACATGGATGAACCCTGACAGACCTGTGGGTATCGCAGCTTGATATAGCTACATCCATCTATAATTCATGACTTTAAAACCCAGGAGCCACATACACCATGCAGCTAAACATGTATAACCGAACTCAGGTTTAATTCAGTTATCACTATGCAGTGTGTACCTTCTACATCTTTATATTCAATAAAAATGTTTAGATATAAAAGTGTAGTTGCCATTTCTGATTAACTTTGCTACACTGACTCCTTGTGGCCAAAAAGTATATGTGCATCTGTAAATTACGTCACACCTTACCAGTAATGACAACTAAAGAGCCTTTGAAGAAATGCAGATTTCTAGATAAATGTTGATATTTTTATCCTTTTCTTTGGGAAACTATTTTGTCTGCAGACTCCTGTTCAAGCTGCATCACACTCAAAATACAAATAATCTTAAAATTGCTCAACCAGCCCGGTAATTTGAATACATTACATGATTTTTTATAAAAGCCCGGCCGTTCAGAAGCCTGCAATTGTCAAAGAGATTTCAAAAGCAGTGAGCCTGACAGTTAGATTAAATATGGTGCAGTGTCCGATCAAGCTGTACAAAAGTAAGATTTGACCTGTCATTGCCTGCCTCCTCAAACGCCTTCTCTCTGTCCTCCACAGTCTGAGATCGGCTTTGGGAAACTTGAAACCTACATCAAACTGGACAAACTAGGAGAGGTGAGGTCAATAAAGAGCCACCAGCAGAAGCGACAACATGCCCACAAAGTGTTCATCCAATTTATTTTAGTCATTTATTTACAGTTTTTTTTTTACATCTCTGCAGGGGACCTATGCGACAGTATTTAAGGGGCGAAGTAAGTTAACAGATAATTTGGTTGCCCTGAAAGAGATCCGCCTAGAGCACGAGGAGGGCGCGCCCTGCACCGCTATCCGAGAAGGTACTGAACAATAGTTCAACGTGGCACATTTGTACATACAGACAAAAACTTTTGACTAAGTGCCTTGTAGCGCCGTGGGCTGCGACTGAAGTATGAGCTGTGTTACGTCTCACAGCTTGTCTCTGTTTGACTGACGGTGTCTAATCTGTCTTCTCCTCCAGTGTCTCTACTGAAAGACTTGAAGCACGCCAATATTGTCACTCTCCATGACATTATCCACACTGACAAGTGCCTAACACTCGTGTTTGAGTATCTGGTGAGTGTCACTTTGTTTTGAATGTGCAACTACATTAAACCAGAAACTACAGATAAGCACTTTCTTTCTCTCTCATCAGGAAAAAGACCTGAAGCAGTATATGGACGACTGTGGGAGCATCATGAGCGTTCACAATGTTAAGGTAATCTAGAGTATTACAAGTGGTCACTATGAAAAATGGAAAATGTGTCTGGTGGCTGATTGTGTTGTTGACGTCATCTTCTCTCCACATCAGATCTTCTTATTTCAGCTTTTAAGAGGTCTGGCATACTGCCACAGGAGGAAGGTCCTCCATAGAGACCTGAAACCCCAGAACCTGCTCATCAATGAAAAAGGAGAGCTTAAACTGGCAGACTTTGGTATGTCACCTTTGTCATTAACTGAAAGAGCAGAACATCAGTTTTGTATAATATGCTGAAAGTTCCTTTATTGCTTAGTTTTCTACTTAAAAATTTTAGTAGTTTAACTACTTAAAAATTACTTAAAATTACTTTAAAAATTTTCACCATTCAAAGGTAGGATAAAAAACATGTGGACTCCTCCGGTCCACATGTTTAAGTATCCTTGTCCGCATGTTTTAGGGTAACTTATCAACTTATCAGTGCCCGGTACTATTCTGCCTGTCTGTATTTTAAGTTTCTGTTGTCCTTAATGTATGTATTCATTATATTTTATGCATTTTAAAGGGCCATCTTTGTGCATATCAAATTAGCTTTGATTATAAAAGCTTTGTACTTTATAAAAATAAACAATAAATGTGTAAGGTTAAAAAAATGTAACAAGAATTGATCTATGTCATAAAACATTAGCAGATTATCATCAACTATGACACTATGCAAAGGTGAAAAGCTTTTGCAGCGCTTGGATAAGACATTTTCTTCATGTTCACAGGTGATGGCCCACATGACTAAACTGTATTTTTATGAACCACTCTCACTCTTTAAAATCAGGTTTGGCTCGAGCTAAGTCGGTGCCTACGAAGACCTACTCAAATGAAGTTGTGACATTATGGTACCGACCACCAGATGTGCTGCTGGGCTCCACTGAGTACTCTACACCCATTGACATGTGGTGAGCGGACACATTTATCAATAACACTGCCCAATTTCATTGTTTGTGCAGCTGTCACTTCTGAGCTCATTATTCCTGTACCAGCATATTTCAGAGTAAAATAGTATTCATCGTTTTTTTCTTTCATCCGCATTCAAATACTTTGTATGTATGTTATGACAAAAAGATTGTTGATCTGGCTAAAAATTTTCTTTTTTAATATTTATGTATAGAATTGGAGAAAGTTAGATCTTTTTAAATCTTTTGCTTTATGCATTAACTAAAAACAACCTGACAACTCGTTTATAGTTTTACATCCACTACCAGTCTGAATCTGCATAATAGATGACTATAAAGTAGAATTTTGTTTCTTGTGTTTTACACTAATTTATTGTCTTTCTTCCAGGGGAGTGGGCTGCATCTTCTATGAAATGATCACAGGCAGACCTCTCTTCCCTGGATCGACTGTGGAGGATGAGCTTCATCTCATATTCCGCATCCTTGGTGAGACACCAATGAAATTTGGATGAGCATTTGCTTTTATGTGTGCATGTACTCTGTGTTTATGCATATGTTAAATTATGCCCTTTGTCTTCTCCAGGTACTCCCACAGAAGAGACTTGGCCCGGTATCACCACCAGTGAAGAGTTTAAGACATACAATTTCCCCCGCTACCATGCAGAACCCCTCGTGAACCACGCGCCCAGGTATAAAGAGCTAGTGGGGGCCTGAATGTGCAGATTAAGATGGAAAACATAATGATCATTTGGAAACAGTGGGAACACCAGATTTCTCTTCATTTTTTTCTCTGCTTTCTGTCACACAGGATAGACAACGAAGGTCATGACTTGCTCTCAAAGCTCTTACAGGTAAAGAACATAATTAATTATAATTATCTGTCGTTTACTGATCATGTACACCATAATGATTTTATCTCTACATGTCCCTAGTTTGAGGCAAAGAAGCGGATATTGGCCGAGGATGCTCTCAGACACTCTTATTTCAAATGTCTGGGCGAACAGGTTCAGACTCTGGCTGACAGTGAGTACATGCATTTGACTTAAATATTCACATTTATTGCACAAACACTGTCCCGCCTGACCTTTGTTGCTTTTCTTTTCTTTTTTTTCAGCTGCATCCATCTTCTCTGTAAAAGGCATTCAGCTCCAGAAAGATCCAGGCAAGAGATCATCAGTCTACCCAGAGTCATGTAAGTGCTCAAGATTAAAAAAAAAAAAAGAAGAAGAAGGGAAGGGAAGGGAAGGGATGAAATGAGAGAAATCAGCAATCCTTGATAAAAGTATGATACAGGATAGGACTTGCTCCCTGTCTTCCTCCTCTTCTCGCTCTTTTTCCTCTCTAAGTGTTTGCTTTTTGTCGTTTCTCATGCCACTGTGTGGTCTATTGCCAGGTTCAGCCTTCACCACACAAAGATCCCCCAGTTCTAGTATTAACGATGCACAATGCCATTCGCTCAGAAGCAATATTAAATTCATGAATAGTGGAAGCAAACAGCCCGATCTTAGCTTGAAATGATAGTTTTATCAATGACTAACATTAAAGGCTTCACTTCACTGTGATCTGGTTGTCATGCTAGCATTACCATTTAAGTCAGCTTCAAGTAGAGCAGTACAGAAATGCTAATGTGGCCTTAGATCCATTTTAGAGTATATTTAGCTTTACTGAAGTCCCATCACTTATAAACAAACCCACCAAACCTCCTAAACATGGCTGCTGAAATACAGCTGGGGAGTGATGCCTTTGTCTGAGTCTTACTCTGCATACCTGAAGTGCCTTCGACATCTGCTTCGATTTACTTCACTGTTTCTGTCCTTATCACAGTCTCAGTCTGTGTGTGTATCTTTGTTTTCCTGCTTTTGTTGCCTCGCTGTCATGTTCTGATAAACTGTCCCTTCTCTTTCGTGCCCATGCTCTCTTCTTCTGCACTGCTCATCTTTTCCTTAATGCTTTCTCTAATCTCCCTTGTGTACCCTACTCCAACTCTTCCGTAACACCTCAATATTCCCAACCTCCCCTCCTTCTCCCTAACCCAAAAAAGCGATGGCCCATAAGCTAGGCTCCGCACCCTCGCAGTACTTCCAGAGAGAGGCAGCCAATCCCAGGGTTCAGAGTCACAATCTCTCCTCTACTTCCACTGGCTGAGTGGCCCCTACTGTTCTGGTAAATACAGTCTCTTTCATGTGTCTGCCTTCCTTTCAGTAATCTTTCTCTATCTTTTTTTTTGTTGTTGTTTGGCTGTCACCGGGCCTTTTTCTTTTTCTTCTTCTCTGTCAGCACCGTTCCTTTGCTGCAAACACCACTTTATGTAAGACAGTTGCTGAATTGCATTTAATTATATCTACCTTCCCTCCCGGCACCCTGCCAACTAAAACAACATAATTTTTAATAGCTGTTTCTTCGTGTCTATGTTTTGTTTGTTCCTCTTCACATTCAAGCCCTGTTCCCACAAGCATTCCTCAGATTTCACTTTTCTAATCCTCTTTTTTTCTCAGAGCAAGCCACTCCTAATATTCATGTGAGGGAATCAAAGGGGCAACAGTTTGTACATAAGAGCAAAGAATGTGATCTGAGAACAGGGAGTCGTTTGATTTCTTATTTTGTTTCTTTTTCAGTCCTGTTTAGATTTCTGCAGCGAGAGATGTAGCGTCTGTAAGTGAGGGCTGTGTGTTGTGGGTTTGTTTGACTCTTGTGTGCAGAAGTCTTTCTAAATTAGCATGGATTTGAGTGTTTTACTGTGCTGTGTGTTATACTTTTGGTAAGTATGATTTTGCTTAAGCAGTATTACAAACACTCTTTCTTATTTTATTTATTATATTTCTTAAAATGTCCAGTAGGGAAGTGTCCTGAGCAGCGACTATGTCCCCTATGTATACAAAACAAGGTCAATAAGGAAAGGTTTGTCACGTTCACTGTGAGCCAGGCATTCCCAGCCAACTTACACCCTCACTGACCCTTTTCAGGCTCACAGGTTGCACATGTAGCACCTGGAAAACGTGTCAGTCGAGTAGTCAATGCAGAGAAAATGACTGAATGATTTGTAGGTTTGTAATCTAGTAAAATATTAATTTTTATCAACTAGTGAGTGAATCCCTGTGGGCTGCAGAAAGGTGTAACACACATATTGTTCGATGACGTGTGATGTTTTCTAGACTGATTGACTTGTTGGTTAAGTTTAAAATAGTTGATTATTCATCCTGAAACAAATCGCTGCAGCGTTCATGAGAGTGTGTTCAGTTTTTCTGGACCGTGTTGAATTTATTGTGCACCGCTGGCATGGAATGAAATTTACAGTGTTTGAATCCAAATAAAATCCAAATGTTTGTTTGACTGTTTTTCCACATCTTCCTCTGTCTCTGTCCCTCTTACTGTCTCTCTCTCTCAGCCCAGGGGAAGAGCAGGAGGCAGAGTGTGCTGTTTTAGTGCCGGCGGGGGCGATGAGATGAGGAGGACAGTGACACGTGGAGCCTGTCTGTCAGACATACATCCACTGACCCTGCCGCCTACACACTGAAGGAGTGACACACACGCACCCTGCCGCATAAACACATACTGACAGGAGAAAAAAAAAAAAGACACACACACGCACACACACTGCAAATTGACAACATACCCACACAAAACTAATGCTGAAGAGTTCATTCTTAAAAATAAAGACTCAGCTCAAACCCAAACATTAAAAAAGTTTAAAAAAAAATGTGTGTGATGCTGGAAGAAAAGTCGGAGAGTATTTGATTCTCCTTGCTGCTGCTACTACTGCTGCCCAGTACGGGGTAGTGTTCAGGATGTGAGCTGACTTGGTTTTAAAACAGACCTTGCTGTATGAGGACGAAGGAGTCTCGAACGGACTTGAATGAAAGAAAAGAAAGAGAGAGGTGGAACCCCGATTTTCTCTTTCACAGTTTTTTCTTTCAGACTATTGCTGTATATAAAGAGACTGAGCTCTAGAAGTAGAAGCTTTTTCATGCCACACCTCAGCCTGAATCCAAACTCTAAATATTGCACCTCAACTCTAAACCCTCGCCTGAACTCTCAGCCCTTTATTACATAACCCTTAAATGCAATCAGTCTCCGCTTTTCTGTCATTCTCCGTCTTTCTCGTTCTCTCTTAGAAACACACTCACGTGCTGACGGCTCACTTGAAAGTGTGTAGATCTTTGGAGTTTACAGAGATAGATTTTTGCACCTTATTGTTCATTAGAGGTCTGGGTGGCTGTCATTATGTTACCTCATCAGTCACTGAAGCAGAGTAGGACGTAAAGTACACACTTGTGATATTGAAATGAAGAAGACCCAAACAGATAAACCAAAAAAAACACACAAAAAAAGTTAAGCAATTCACTACCCATGGACAGATATATTGCACAAATCAGTACTGCAGTTAAAAACACTCAGCAATCCACATACCAGTAGTAGATATAAATTATATTTGTCACGTTCTTATATGCTGTAAAGAACACTACGCTGCAAGATGCTCCTGTTTCTGTACACGAGAAAGTTATCGTTGTAGGACAGAGAGGTAAAAGTGTACAAATCCTAACCTGCTTGTCATTAGAAACCTCCCTCCTCTTTTGCCTTGACTCAGAAGTTGTCCGGATTTGTTGTCTGATGTGCAGGTATTGATGTTGAGCTCTTCTACAAGATGTGATCAAAAAGTCCTGAGGACATGTCCATAAAAATCCAAAGCCTTACCTGATGTGAAGCTGGCCATTCTCACGTTGGATTGCTTTCAGTGCAGTCCAGAGGTGCACAGGAAGCTGTCTCACTGGAAGTCCAGTTCTGTTAGCCCCATGCTTGTGCCTCCATGAGTCATACCAGATCTCCTTAAAGCGACGACCCTTCATCCATGGCGATTGTGCTGGTGGTTAGCCAAGAAGTGATGGTACACTGGTATGCACTGCAGTTTAGATGGATTCCCTCTCCTGCTCTTCAGGACATTACAGTAGAACAATACAGTAAACGGCGAGAAAACTCCCAGTCTCACTCCTTATCTGACACGCTGCCTTCAGAACACTCCTTGGTAACAGCTAAAGACCCAGGTCTCACCATCAGGGTTGATCCTTTGCACAAAATCTGTGTCAGCTTGAAACAGAAGTTTATATTTTCTATTAGAAGTTTTTAGTCCATAGAAGTCTCAGAGTGCACACTGTGTGCTCAGAACGAGACTTCAGTGGAGCGACCGAAAAATAAGAGCCGTGATGGAAGCCGATTACGCATACCATGACCCATATTGGTCAATTTTTTTCTGGTAAGACGTTTGATTTTTATGCACAGATTCGCAGAACTTTTTGATCACACCTCGTATTTGCACCCGATTTTACCTCTTTAGATCATGAGTGGGTCATCCAACATCCCCACCGTTCCCATCCCAACTCATGTATTTTTTTAAGTCTGTATATATGATCATATGTTTTACTTGTCAGAAGCAAAGATAATTCCAGGATGCTGTTCTCAGTCTTTACAGTAGGTGACTGCCTGGGGACGTCTTGCACATTCCTTGAGCTCAGGACTTATTCCTTGTGTTGTTTTGTGGATACTGTGAGGTACAGATGGTCTTGTATGTTTCACTCCCGATAGAAGTGGCCTGAAACCCTTTCCAAAGCTGGCTTAAATTGTATGCAAGGTACAATTTATCAGCATCAATTTCTGTCGATTTCTGTCACTCAATCTCTGTTAATTTGACCCAGATGTTGCTGTTAAGAGACTACTTTACCCATGTCTATTCTTGGCATCTCTCTAAGCATGTTTCTGTATTGAACACCAGTGTTTTTAATTGGTATATGAAATAGCTGCTGCTGGAGAAGGAATACCTCCTTTAAAATTTGCATGAGACATTATGACATTATCGCGTGATCTCTACACCAAACACCACCTTACCATCTGGAGACCGTAGCGTACACGAAGACAGAAGTGTGATGTGCAGGCAGCACTGGGACCAGATAGTTTAAATGACAACTCTGACTTATCCAATACGTGTATAATACAGCAGAAACTGTCATGTAGCCCGTCTAATTGGGCTGAGGACTTGAAGCACTCAGACACACTGTTGTTTCATGCTGTAATTATTACAGGCTGCCAAAAAACAAAAACAAAAAAGGACCAAAGTAAGTCCTCCAAGCACCAGGTGTTCAAGCACACAACTGTTTCACACACCAAAATCTGCTGACATGTTAACATGTACTGTATCTGTGAGATGGCCTGTGATTTTAGTTCGGATTTCCCTGTACCTCGGGCATTGACAGGGTCATTTCTGCATCTTTCTTAAATTTTTATAAAACTGATTCAGAAAATGATCACATGTCAGTAACTGTCAGAAGGACTACTTATTTTCCCAGAGTGTGACAGTATGTAGCATGTACATAGATGGTCCCCCACTCTGTATATATAAAAGTGTACAGGTTTGATACAGCTATTAACATCCTGGCTTTTTTTTTTTTTTTTTGGCTTTTCTTCAGTCATAGCAATATTTCTGTAATCAATAAAAAGCCATGGTACTAGGATGGGTATGATTGCATTTGTGTTTATTTAGGAAGGCGTGAGAGACTGTGAAT
>VUQR01022695.1:0-13318 GCA_015108515.1 Hemichromis elongatus
AAGACAGATGGTTTGAAAGAGGAGTGAAAGAAGCCATCTATGTCCACTGTGAACGGCCATCTTTGAACAGAGGCGGTGGTTTACGACACCAATTGTCTGCCATCTATAATCCAGTTCTGAGATCCCTTCCCAGACGCCTTAACGCCCACTCACATCCTGGGCCATCTGTCCTCTGGAATTCACATGATAGGGTGAGGCCAGGTTTCACAATGAGTTCACCTGAAACCATGGCTGATTGAGACCCGCACCCGTTTTCACACCTTGTGTGATTAGACAGAGGATCAGTAGGGGGCCCATTGTCCCTCTACGAGGGACACTCCCACAAGGCTTAAATATGGGACTCTCCACCATTTGACCCTAGAAGTGAAGAAGCTTCTCGGATGAGAGGTGAAACGTCTTCAAGCAACCTAAAGAAGTCCAGACGCCTTTTTCCTTACAGCTCCTTAGACTAGCCTTATCAACTATGCTAAAAAATGTCATTAAAAATAGCACCCATGTTGGTCCAACTAAAGAAACAAGGACACAAACATAGGTTGGACCACTGTGTGGAGTACTACTACTACTCTCTAGTTCTGTGATCAAGGACTAAAACCACTGCACACAATTCAGTTACCTCACCTGGTGCCATCAAAAACATGACTCCCTGTGTGAACGCTGGCTGCTACCAGCAAACCCTATAAATGACAGCAGGACCAGGGTTAAAGCATCACTGACACAATTTCGGCATCTATCTAGCTGATAATAGATTTACTGCACACAGCTTAGAGGTCTGTGTTGAATCAATCCTGTTCACTGACCATGACAAAAGGCCTCTTCTGGAGACCTGGGCATTCCCATACACTACACCAGCTTTGTGGTGAGGGTTTTTACATGGGTATATATTAGGACTGTTATTTAGTCCATCCTAACTTCAATGACCACTTTTAATCTAGAACTAGATGTAACTAGATGTACCTGCTGCATCTAGATGTAATTTCGACACAATAGAAAGCATCATAAAACCACTTCCATGGCATGCCAGATTAGGTAGCAACATGATTGTTAACGTTTGTTTGACGAAGACGATACTTCCCCTACTTGCTTCTCGCTACCTTTCATTCGCTCTCTTGTTTGGTGGAGTATAACAATTGTTGTGTACCTTTTATTAAAAAGTTCAAATGGTGCATCCCAACAGTAAATACTCTGCTCAAGCATTGCTAGAGTTGAACATCAAAGATAATGCAGCTACTGACTCAATTTTTTATTACAGCTATCATCATGCTAATAATGCCCCCGCCATTACCACCACTTCTGAAGCCAAAACCATGCCCTTGTATCCAGTGCATAATATATCATTCTGAATGTGTCCATTAAACTTAATGAGCTTAAATTTGGCTTCTAGTGGCGAGGCTTCCTTTACTGTAGGAAATGTTGTGAGCCCTGCAACCCTACCACCACCACCACACGCACAGATACAGTAGTGTGATAATGTGCTCTTTAAAGCAATCATTAATAACAATCTAGAGAACTACGTAAAACACAGAGAGTCCTACAGTGAGGCATTAGGATTTATTAAGACAATACGAGGTCATGAATTTCTGTATGTAGGCTTCCATTTCAGGACATCGATAATGACCTTGATTCAGAGACAAATCTTGTGATGCAGCCATGAATAATTTTGTGCAGCACTAAATTTGAGGGCACTACATTTCCTGCTGGCAAATAATAAAACACTTCTCACCTCATATATAATAACCTCACCTTCCATAATCTGGCTGATGCATCATCATTTCATGGGAGGAAATATGTCTTCTGAGGAATCTATTTTGGTTCATCATTCCTTGTGTATTTAAGTCTCACAATATGTTGTTACACATTTTTAAACGCATTATTCATCAGAGAATTATCGCTTGCTTTTAGACTGGTCCCCCCCATGCTCTGGAAATCATGTTTCTGTAAGACTCTCATTACATCTAAATGTAAATCTCATTTAGCTGTACATACATGTGGAGGATGTAATTTATGAAAGCCTGAGTTGCGTATTTGTAGAGGACTCTCATCTTGTTTGTGCCAGATTAGCATCTGAACCCCAAATGTCATTATACTGAAGTAAACAATGAACTTTGCAAATAAAGATATTGACCTTTTGTTATCGATCTTCAAATACATCCCTCTGTTGAAATTAGATTTAATTAGATGCTCAAATTAACCTGGACTTTAATTAACTAGATCGTCTTAATCGACACAGTACACAAACATCTTAATTAAAATCGTTTTATCTATAGCACTAAGATGACCGTTAATACTTCCTCTTCCTCCACCACCTAATCGTCGTGCTCACTGAAAAAGCAATACTGCAGTGAAAAGGGAAGCAGAGCAAAACACAGATGAAGAAAAGGGGCAAATACTGGAGAGAGGAGGGTTTGTTTGGTTGACTTGTAATGAGGATGGTGCTGCTGATGGGGGTGCGGTGTGCAATATGTTATGGATTAGTGTCATACAAGACAGCATTTCTGGCCTGCAAACATTCACACTGCATATTCAGTCGAGATGATGTCTTAATGATTTCACAATTGCTCATAGCCTCAGGCTCCCTCGCTTCACTCAATTTATAGCTGTGGGCGTTCCAGCCTGTATATAAAACCGTGTCCAAGTTCGGTGTGGTTTATGGGCAACAAAGTCATCCAGCAATAGTAAATAATATGTAAATCTCTATGACAGGAAGATATATGATCATTACTCCATTATTTTGGAGCTCTACTCTGTCACGAAATCATTTAGAAAGGATTTATAGCATTTGAACACATGATGGTGTGGAGTTTCAAAGAAAAAAAAAAGAATATCAACATCATTTTCACACAGCTGAAGACTAACTGGAAAAACAAAGATGCTGAAGATGTTTCTGAGAAAGGGGCTTACTCGTAGGTGACCATGTTGTTTATACATGCACCTGGCAAAACCTGCTATGATATTTTTTTGTTATTTAGATTTCAGTACAATATTCACTCATGCAATTGTATATTTTGTTTATTTTTACTATTTCAGTTACCTTTTGGCATTTTGAAGTATGCAAGACTTCACAGGTATGGCAAATTAGTGACTTTTTCAGGAGATCTGCTAACAACAGCACTAATTCAAGACAATGCCAGTTCCTTTCAATAATGACCAGGCCAAAGGATACACCGATTAGTGGGTCAGAAATGAGCAGACCTGATAAAGAAGCAAGTAATCTACCAAAAAAAATAATAAAGTATAAGAGAATTAAGAAGTGAACTGTTTTTTTTATATTAAGAGCTGGTGAATGTGTGTAGATAAATGTGTGCGATCTCTGGATAATGTTTACAGTTCAGGTGGAGTGCATGAATCATTCCAAGGAGGGCTGCGTTATTACAAACGACTCCAACATATAAACCTGAAATATAACTTTTAGAATGTGTAGAAGGAAAAAACAACTGTGGCACAAAAGACTCACACGTACACACCGTTAAGCCCAGTTAAAACACTGGTTTATGAGAATAAAAGAGAGTGAAAACTTTCAGAGTCTTCTCCACCTGCGCAAACACTGCCTGGCACTTCTCTGTCCACTAGACCAGATCTGGGGCCCCATTTCGGATGAGATCAGTCAAGGGGCTGGTCAGGTCCGCATAGCCAGGCACAAACCAGCAGCAGTAACCAGCAAACACTCACCTCGCGGGATGTGATGGATGTTGTTTTCTTCACCTGTGGGCACACCTGCCCGCCTCCCAAGTGGTACCCCAGATGCTGTATGTCCCTATGTTCAGCCACACACTTCTTCCAGTTGGCCGTAAGCCACGCCTGCCTCAGAGACTCCAGGAGCCACAGCCACCTACTGCAGTTTCTCAGCCCAGGTGTCACAATGGACGTCATAGAACTAAGTAGCAGCATTTGCAGGTTGTGAATGCAGAGCCCGGTCCATGAGGCATTGAAAAGTTGCTGGGGCTCCAAACAAAATCAACAGAAGTGTGACAAATTGGTACAAACCATATTGCATGGAGAAGGATGTTTTTTCATTGGACTTTGCAGAAGGGTTTGGATCAGTATAAACTAAGAGAGACACACTATCAGATGCAGTCATATTACCAACTATACTCACCTGTCAAATCGCTAAGTAACATAATGTCACTGTAAAAAAAAAGCAAAAAAAAAAAGCAAAACAAAACAAAAACAAATGTTAACATGTCCTGCCAATGTTCTATATCTGTCACCTTGTGACATGCTACTGACATAGAGTTGGAGAATGTTTCACAATGTTGATATAACAGAGTCCTTTCGACGTTAAAATATTCACCCCAACCTTGATGTATTCTTTGCCCTGGGTGCTTGCTTTTCCCCTCCAGCACTCAGGAAATGTGAGCTGTAATGTAATATCTGACCTTTGAAGAAATTAAATCTATTTCACATTTTATGCAAAGATTGCTATTATTGTATATGCCAGGCAGAGATAAGGTTCACATGATACGAGTCCCCAAATTTATTCGCATTTACAAATTTTTATGAGGGATCGAATCAATCCATGTAGCATCCTTCCTCATCAAAATGATGAACGTGTAATAAACTTTACACTATTAAACATTTTATTCAAGATTTATTCAACTATTTATTCAACATTTAGGCACATATAAAATTGTAACAAAACTAAAAATTTGTAGATAAACATTGTAAATTAAAATTATTAAAAAGCAGTATATAGTATTCATAAGTACAGTGTCCTGGCAGTTCAGCACAAATTTTTATTTTATTATAGAGATGGATTTTCCTTCCCTTTTTGGTTCCTGCAGGTTGGCATTCATTCAGCTTTAACAACACTTTGGGTTTTTGGCTAGCTTACTGTTAGCAAGCTGTCTGTGTGAGTGCTTGCAAAGAGTTGAAGTTGTAGCAACATAATGCACATGTTTCTGTCCTGCAGTTTACACTTTATCATTGCACTCTTATGCTTTTGTGCAAAAAAAAGAAATTTCCATATTCATGCTTTAGACAGCCTCGGCAAGTGTAACTGATAAACAGGATTGACAAGCAAGCAGACTAACAATTCCATGGGGGCATCCCAATTACTGGAAACCATGTAGGAACTGTCCTGAAAATCCAAATGAAGATTTGCCCTGACCATTAAAGTCACCTCCACAACACTATAAAGCCACATCATGTGCTCTTGGCTTTGCTTTCCTCCTACATGGTCTCCTGCACGCACATCTACCTTCCTTCTCACCATCACATCAGCCAGCTCGCCCTCTTTACAGTTATAGTCCCTTCATTTAGAGTCCCTACTCTCACCTCCATCTCTCTCGCTTTCTTCTAACATGCCTTCCCTTCTTTGTCCAACACTAGCACAGTTTACACAGGAAATCTTATTTTTTTATGATCCACTTGATCTGGCTAAGACTTTACAGTGGATGCCCTTCCTGACTAAACCATATCTTTCTAATTGTAGATGTGGAGCATTGAGTCAGGAAGGGCATCCTTCCACACTGAGTTGTGGGCCACTGTGGCTGCGTTAGCGAATGTTAATACGCTAATTTAACTAAAATACACTGGGTACTGTGGGACTTGTAGACGAAGATGAGCAGTAGTGTGGGCACGGTAGTTGTATTTCAGTTCAATTAACATATTAATATTAGCTAGTGTTAATACACTAATTGAACAGAAATACAACTAACATACCCACACTACCCCTCGTCTTCTCTCTACAGCTCCCAGAGAGCCCGTGCACTTATCTGGATCATTTAATCTCATCTCTCCAAAAGACCTGCTTGATTAGATTTTTGATTAACATCATGCTAGAGTGGCCCTTGGTGCTTGTGATAGCAGCTTCATCCCTGAGCGCTAAGCGCCCTACTATGGCTTGGATGCATTGTGTCAGTGCTATAGTGATTATAGGCCTTCTACGGGGCAGTATGAGGCTATTGGCGGCAACAATTACTTAGCTCTAGACTTGCTCCACACACTTCAAACAGAATGCAATGATTGCAATGCATGAGCAGATAAGATGAAGAGGAGATCAAAATCCTCTCAATTTGCCTTATCAGATGGCCAATGGGTGCTGAAGTGATTGTGGCTGCGTGCTGAAGGCTGACCTAACTAAAACTTATTTTCATGTGGCCTGTGGGATTGGATCTTGATTTAAAGTCTAGATTTCACTCAGTTCCATCACATTGAGGGTGTCATAGAGAAATGAAGGGAACTGTTAGCGCTGGGTACATTTTTCAGACTTTCCTACACTATAATCTTTGGAAAAAAGCAAAATTTCTCTCTGTACATTGCCACAGTGGCATTGAAGTCAAACAAGATATGATGGAAGTACGGACTTTCCGGTTTAATTAAATGGGTTTGATAAAAATACTGTATTAGTTGTTTAGGAACAACTGCAATTTTTACAACGATAAAATAGGCACTGTGATAAATAGACACATCTGTGCTTGAGGGTTAAGAGTCTACGATGTTAGGATTTAGTGAGCAGCAGCAGTTTGCATATTCCTGTTGTACTTTGTTTCTTGAACGCTATCATCTCATCAGGAGAGCCACTGATCTCTTTTTTTTATTTTGGTTTGGTTTTTGGGGGAAAAGTGGATGGGGGGACCAAGTCTGGCCCCCTGCTGTTCCTGGCACTGCTGTAATTATTCCCGTTTGAAGAATATTTGGCCTGACATTTTGTGTTCCCTCTGCAAGCCAGGGAGATTGGAACAAAAGCAAGCATTATGGCTTGCCATGTGGCAAGCTTATTGCTTTGGATGTATATGTCTTCGATTTTACAGAGCTGGATTGCACTGTTAGATCATTGTTGGGTTGCGTTTCACACAATGTTGTGTTTGTCAGTTTTTATGTGCATCTTCTTTCCAGCTATGTACAATCATTTGAAAAAGCTTAAGGCATTTTAAGGTGTTTCTTTCTATGTGCGTCTGTACGTACATGGAATCATAGTAACCAGACTTTGCTAATTTGCTATATATTCAAATTTAAAGGATACAGTGTTTCTCACTATGTCATTCTGATGAGAGCAAAGAATTGAGAGATCTTCCATTGGTATTGATGGCATTAATGAAGCAGCACCCTCTATTCAAGAAGAACCTGCAGTTCTGAACATCAAGGTTTTATGGTTTGCTAAGCTGGAAAAAAGTTTTTGTGTCGATAAATTCACAAAGCAGAAAAGTGCAGCAGAAGCCGACCTAGTGAAAAAATCATTACATCCATGAAATTACTGACAAGTCCACCAAATCGTGAAGTTTCAGCCCGGTGTCATGGATAACACGTTCATCTGTCTAAGTTTCATGCTGTGCAGTGATTGTTGACCAGTATTATACATGCCTTTTTTTTTTTTCTCCCTGTGGATCATTTGAAAATATTGTAGGAAGTAGTTAGTAATGTGCAGCCGAAGATGAAAAGCTGCTCCACAGCAAGGCTTCCTGTTCTGTGATCTGCTGTTGTGTGGGGAAACTACTCACACTGTATGTACAAAATTAAATGAGGTCTCTGTTCCAATTATTTTTCTACTGACATCATGTTCTTCTTTTTTCTTTAAATCAGCTTGGGTTAGCTTGGCTACGGCGCAAACAGAAACGCCAGCTGCTCTTCTGCTGGATTCCTTACAGAATGGCTGTTAAATGAGCATTTTCTGCCATGTTAAACTACATTCCCAAATCAACCAGGAATGAAATTTTGAAGAAAACAACTAAAGTTGGCCGGCACATAACAACTGTTGAATATTTAACCCGACAGTTAAGATTAAAGACATACCTGAGAATGGAAAGTTGCATGAAGTTGTCTTGATTAATCGCTGTGCATTCTGCATTCAACCTCTCTGCTCTCTCCCCCCATAATAGGCCTTTCAATGTAATTATTTTTACTGTGTACAGTGCAAGCTGTCTGATGTTTGGGAATGAGGCATTATGGGATGGTTTACACCCAGTAAATCCAGTTTTTCCTAATCAGTTTTTAATGCGTTGTCTAGAGCAAGAATCCTTCAAAAGATTTCTTTCTGCCTGCCCTGACTGTCAGAGAGGTTTAAGTTGTACCCCAAGCTTTACATTAAGTCCAACACAATTATTTTTAGACTTTCTCTTATAGTGTTTTATGTTCTCGGTTTATTAGTATCTATAAAAGTTGCACCTGTCTGCCAAAGACATGAAGGTAACAGCAAGACCACTCAAGTAAGCTTTATCTCAGTTATTAAGCATTAAAGGAATGATTTATATTGATATATTGAAGGGGAAAAAACTCCAGTAAGAAACATTAGACCATTAACTTTCTCACTTAAAAGATAGTGCCTTATTGTATATCTGATGGATTTCATACCATTGGCAATTTTGTGGTTAAAAGTACAAAAAAAACTTTTTTTTTCAAAGGAGCAAAATTGGAAATACAATTTAAGTGCTTACTGAGCACTTCTTTTTCTGTCCTACCATCTTTCATTAGCATCAGACAATTTAGAATAACCAGTTAACCTAAAATGCTTCAAACTGCAAGAGGAAAACAGGGCGCCAGAGAAAACCTATCGGATTAAAGACCAGGTAGGTTCAGTTCTGAGCCTGTAAGGATCAGGCTGTTAGGAGACAGTGCTTACCTCTGCATCACCATGCCACCGATATATGAGACAGACACTGAATGCAACTGTCAGAACACATTTAAAACAATCATGCAAGATAAATAAGGAATTGGTTAAACCTTAAAAACTCTGGTAATTAAATTGATATTGCACTATGAACTTCAACTGCATGGGGACATATGCAGTAAATATATTTTTGGCCTGTGAAAGCTACATATCCATACCTTGAGCTTCATTTATTAGCCCTTCATCTAGACTGCAGCTGTAGGAAAAGAAACTGACTTTTAAAAGTATATCGTATTATACGCAACACAAGATTTAACATGAAAATGGTGAATCGGTCTCCTACTTCTTTTAGTTGTTTAAAATCCTTTGTTACATAGCAACTAGCTTCGAGTTTTGATCCTAATCAAGGTTTTTTTTGTTTGTTACAAACTTACAATAAAAATCTCCTTAGTTCACATAAGTCAAACATCTTATTCTTAGTAAGTTTATCATTTTATTTTCATTATTTTAATGAGGTTCAAAGTCAATAGCTACTGGTAATTTCTGTTTTATTAAAATCTTTGTCATAACTATATAAAGGAGGTGAACTTCCTGACAAAATAGACAACAGGTAGCATAGCAACAGTAAGAACATGTTTAAATGTACCACAATTAGCTTTAATTAAAAAGTTTTTTATTAAAGCACTTGGCTGGAACTTGCTGTGTTTTTAAAATAAATAAATAAAATGTAGTAAATAAATAAAGTTTTTCAATAACTAATATAAAATAATGTAAGCAAGACAGACAGCAGTTTGAGTTGATACTTATTGTTACATTATATGGGTTGTTACTGTCTAATAGAGTATTTTCTTACAATAACGATGGTTTGACCTCCAAAAAGCCGAAATACAACCCTGACCATGCTTCTTACTCTGGCCCAGTTGATGTGATTTGTTTCTCTGAAGATAGGTATTGTTGGTTTGTAGCTATGATAAATTCAGTTTTCATTGTTAGAGCCACTTGGGCTAATTGGACCAAGCCACTCAGAGAAAACACCTATTTGAAACGAGACTCTTGGAGAAAGAGAAACTAACAGAGCAGAGAGCTGTGTGGTGTGCTGAGAGCAAACTGTCTGTCTCATAATAAATGAAATGGCAAGAACAAAACAGTCTGTGAAGATAAAGCTGAGAGGACACCTGTGTGCTGTGCTCTGCTGCTGTGGCCCATGACGGTGATGAGTAGGACATGAAGTGATTAAACTCTCACTTGAGAATATGCTAACGATACATAACCATGTAATTAGCTGCTCTGTTTAAATACCTCAGTTTTCATTATTTGTTTTGGTGTTTCAAAATTATAAAAAATAATCCAAACAATTGTTTTTCAATATCTTGGCTCTGCTAAGAATGCCCTCGCAGTCCCAGTACTGGACCCTGACAGAAGCAGTGCTAATTCCAATGAGGTAGACCTGTTAAGGTGAGCCTCTCAGGTTCAAAACTGGAAACTGAACTGATCTGAAGAACTTCATGAGAGCCAATCAGAGCGTGTCCAGCAGTGATGATTCATGGGATTCAGTCAGAAGTAGCCTGGATGGAAATATTTGCAAAGCTGTGTATCTATACCTTTAACCTCAGGTAAAAATTTTATGGAAGTGAAGATGCATTACGATTCATCTAGGAGCATTTTTTTGTCGGTTATTCAGATAAATAAATATTTACAGCAAGTGCAGGCTCTGAGCTGAAGGTTTTTCTCAAACCTACTTCTTTATCTGTAAATTCTGTGATTTTTGAAAAGTTACTTGTGTGACTTAAGTCGCACAAGTAACACACGCTCAGAGGCTTTTCTGGGGTCCAGTAAGGCAATTAAGGGTCACTTTCATAAGTTTAATACTAAAAAGATTCCCTGTGGAACTCCCATTGTCCTTGAGCACTCATATTCGAAGATTCAAAAGACAAAGATTCAACAAGGTAAGTCAAATTCAGTCAAGTCCAAGTTTAGTTATTTAGCTCATTCTGCAACCTCTGTTGACCAAAGTCCTATACAACTTATTAAAAATATACACTGTATAAAAAGTCACTAAATAACCAATAAATGCAGACTTAAATCCAATAAAACAAGTAAATATGACTGTGATTGCATTATAAAAGCCAGGGTATTGTGCTCAACTGGAACTGAAGGCAAGTGAGAACAGAGTGTACAGCAGAGCTAATGTTTATGTCACTGTTTACAGACTAAAACTCAAAGTAATGACAGTACTTCCAAGCTTTAAACGCTGCATGGTCGCACTCTCTCCAACACTCCATATTATCCATTCTTGATCTAAACACGTCTGTTGCTGGCACCGACGTCGCACACTCGTGTGTCATTTTCATGAGACACTCTCACAAACAAAATCACCATGGTTTAGTAAGGCAGTGACGCAGTAGTGCAGTGTGCTTATGGAAAAGTAACAGTAATCTAATTACTTCTTTTGCATTAGTAAACCCTTACATTATTCTTTAGTATTGTAAGTAATGCATTACTTACCATCTCTGGCAATAATACCTCCACATGTTTGTCTTTTTTTTCCTGCTGGTGACTGTGATGCTGCAGCACGACTGAACCAGGACTGGAAACCTGCTTCATCATTCTTGCAGCTCAACCCAACAACTCAAAAGTAAAACATTATACTGGATAATCTTTAACAGTTAACATGTCAGCTGTCAACTATTGAATGAAAAATGTGAGAGACCTTCAGAACCTGGAGTGTGTCAGGACAGGGAAGGTTCAGACTTTAAAGTATAAACTTAACATTTGACAGATTGTGATGATTCTTTTCTCTGTGTTTACAGGAGCTGCCCTCAGGGTCAGACCTCAGCACCAGCGAGTGACAACAGACAAATCATCCTATTCGTTCACTGTTAATGTAAATTACCCTCATTAGGTAAATATAGAATCTTAGATGCAGCTTTACTCCTCAATTTATTTTGATTCGCTTTTTTCCTACACCTACACCGTATTTGCTGACTTCATATCAAATTTGTAGACCAAGCATTGTCTGAATTCTGTCCGTTGTCCCTGGGTAGGGCCCTGGGTTCAAATAAAAACCTTCTTTTAGTGAGGCATCACCATCATTCCCCTAAATGCAGTAAAAATAAAATTGGTGTGTTAAAAATCTTCCAAATCCAGAAAATGAAGTGTCTGGTGTTTAAAACTTGCTGGGTGAAAATCTCCAGACCCCCTGCTTAATATGCCAAAGAGAAATCTATACCCATTTTTTGCCGTTTCTAGCAATGCAGTGTTTTATCATGATGCTCTCAGTGTGACAAAGGTAAACTAATTAAGAGAAATGTGATTATAGAGGTAGGGGAGAAAATGAAACAAGCGTAATTAGAATGAAAAATGACACACTGTATTGTTACATCAGCGTTGCTTTGCTGTAATTATGGGAGTTAATTTAAGATATAGAATTATTAAATTAGAATTACTCAAAGCATCTGCAGGCAAGTTTACCCACCGTTCTTACTAACGGTGATGATGTCTGAATGAGGGTTTGCACAGGTTTTAGAAAAACACAACAAAACATCAGCAGAACACATAAATTATTTAAGTTAAAGGCCAACTTTCTTCTCCCGTCTATTTCTGCTGCCTATTCTTGGTGGTAAACTTTTCCAGTGAAAGTACTTTCATGCCTCCAAAGAGCAGCTTTGCAGTATCCATTAACAGCAACACTGAAACCAAAACATGGACAAAAGTCAAAATTACCTTGAAGCTGTTCTGAGGGTCTCCTCGTCGCCCACAGCTTTACAACATTTCTCAAACATTCATCAGCAAACGGTGCAGGGGGATGTCTTCTAACTAAACGTAGCACAGCCCCTCCTCTTCCATGTGTTCGTGTTTCACAGTGAATGCCCTGCGGCTGTGATGTATTGAGAGGGGCGAGTGTTTGAAGGATGTATAATTTGCAACATCAAACCAGCCTTTTACAGAAAGCAAAGTTGCATTGTGATCCTCTGTTACGCTTTCTTCTTCTCCTGTTGTGATCACAGAAGTGAGAGCTCAGGGAGCTACTTAATGTTTTTCTTGCTAAGGAGAGGGACATCTCGAGCATTAGCAGTCAGTTAGCGGCTACATCCAGTGGAGCCAGTATTTGTTCACAGCAGGAATACATAACTCTACTTTTAGAGGAAGTTATCCACCCATGTGCTTTTATTCTTTTTCCAGTGTGTATCAAACATCTCACAGTAGGAATCATTCCTGTCTGAGACTATATTTATAAATATATTTTTTTCAGTTACGGTACAGGTTTTTTTAAGAAACCATGTCTTCCTTAAAAAACATGTTAGTGTCTAAACAAAAGATGTGCATTACAGCGCTATTTCAGCATTTCTTTAGCTGCCACCATATGAAAGACAGAGACAGAGTCCTGGGTGTATTTGGAAAATTCCAAGAACCATCGAAAAAGGCACAGTTAAAAAAAAAAACCTTGACTCTTATGCATCACTCCTACCAGGGAAAATAGTAGATAGCATTACCAAAATTCTTGAAACTGTTTGCAATAAACTTGCAATCTCGTTACCAATAAAATGGTTGCTTAAATCCTGATGGAGGCGCTAAAAAAGTATAAAAAGTTTGCTTTCAGTTGAACCACAAAAACTCTTCTGAATGTTCCAATATAACTTGGAATAGGGTGCTTAGATTTGCTAATTATTTATCAGCTAACATGAACAATCTTGGTTGCATTTGTGGAAAACACACGTCTGTCAGTAACAATTAAACAAAATAATACAAACTTACCAAATTTTACATCAGTAAGTT
>VUQR01022696.1:0-29703 GCA_015108515.1 Hemichromis elongatus
TTTTCTTGAATAACAAATATTTGGATGATCTGTAAAGCATCATAAAACATTGAGAAATATCCTTCCTAATATCCCATAGTCCAAGTGGATGTCACCAAAAACCCATGCTTGTATTTCATAATAGATAATAAATATTATATTTTGAGGGTCTGAAATCAGAATTTTTGCTTTAAAAATTATTTTTTATTCATAATCTTTATATTTCAGCTTTAATATAATCCTCACCTCTGAGCTGCCACTGGGGCCATTGTCATTATGACTTATTTGAAGCAGTGTCTCTGAGGACTGTGTAATGAATATTCCAGTAAATGGACTAAAGCTGGTTTAGGAGGTCAGCTCGAGCAGTGCCAGTGAGTTTATACATAAAAAATGTAAAGGAACAAACACTGAAATGTACTTTTACATCACTGGAATGAATATAAAACTACAGCCTGAGACCATCATGCAGTTTTTTTTCTCCAGGATGACATTGCTTTATGGTCAGGGCTGCTGGAGTCTAAAAATAAACCTCTTCACTGAAGTTTTCAGAGGACACTGCTCTTATCTACAATTAGCTCCCATCCTGTTTTGTGTCTTTGAAGACTCTCTACCATCTGCTCATTTTACTGGAACTGTTCTGCATTTTCCCCCCCATTTACTAAAAATTATTTCAGTATCACTGATTCACTAGTCTTCTTTTTGACAGAGAAGTCTACTGTACCGGATGGTGCCACTGAACAGGATAGGGTCTTGAAGGATGATGGACAGCCGAGATCTGAGAGTCTGCAGAGGGAGCTTGGAGATGTCGATGTTATCAATCACAATCCTTCCTGTGTGACAGAGGTTTAAAAAACACACTGATTTCACCAATTAAGACACTTTTCTTCTTTTTTCTACTCTTGCAGTTGTTGTTTTATCCCATAAGGAGACACAAATCTCATTATTTCCTGTTATGTCAGAAAGGTGTAAAAACCGAACGTGCAGCTCCTATTGTGGTGACCCCTTGTGAATAAGCAAAATGGCAAAAGTAGATGTTTATCTTATCGTGTTAACTTTTTATGTGCTAATGTGAAGCTGAAGTGATATTTTACCCTCAAACATGTCCACCATGCGGAAGAAGGCCAAGGAGAAAGAGGATTTACCGCTGCCGGTCCTTCCACAGATCCCCACCTGGAAAAAAAGCAAAAACACTCATCGTCATTATCAACATTAGTCTATCCATTCATTCTCTTAGCAGCTTATTGGTGTGGGAAGTGGGTGGCTAGAGTCTATCCTAGCTGTTAAGGCAGGATAAGGCGAGAGCAGGGTACTCCCTGGACATGTCAAAGTCCATTAAAATGCTCACCAGTGCTCAGTAAACTAAAATATGTCTTTCTGTATTATCTCTTTTCACATGTAAATGTGAAAAGAGATAATAACTCATGAAAAAGTACTAAGTGAATACATTAATACATTAAAATTTCATTAAATGCATCCAAAGTGGTATGAAAAATAAATGCAGGCATCATTTCATTTTTTTATGTCACGCATTTATTTGACTTTGTATTATTTCTCTTGTTAATTCGCTTTCCAGTTTATTTAAATAATGTTAGTATGTATTTCTGCTGTGAGTCTGACGTTGATCAAAAACAGGTGATAACTTGAGTCTGTGACACACTTTGAGTGACAGCTTTCTTGTCTGATGGGGCACAACTGCAAATACTAACAATAAAATAATAAGATAAAAAAAACAGAAATACAAAAGTTTGAGGGAAAATAACACCAGAATAAATGGAAATATGCAACAATCTGCATAATTTAGTTGTTTTTAGTTGCAACTGTATGACCTTTTAAGGGGTTGACTCAATTTGTAATAACATGTTTATTTTATTTTATTTTATTTATTATGTTTATATATGTACAGCACTTTGTGAACCCTGGTTTTATGTTAAAGTGCTTGATAAATATAGTTGGTATTGCATGGTAATCTGTTTTGCTCCTCCACATTCAAACACAGGTTTCTGTCCTTGTTCGTTACCTTCTGACCGGGGTTGATATGTGCGTTGACATTTTTAAGCACGGGCTTCAGCGTGGCGTCATAACGAACACTCAGATTCTGTATCTTGATCTCTCCCTGTCGGGGCCAGCCGTCAGGAACCTGAGACACAGCTGAGACACGCAAGAAAACATCACGACTTTTATTTTGATGTTTTTTTCAATCCGAGAAGCAAAAAACATGAGTAACTCCACTGTACCAGCACATATTCTCTTTCAATTTGTGACAAGTATCCCAAAATGTAAAATTTTCTCCCATTTTATGGATCAGAAACAGACGCACTTCATACGCACACACTTTTACATTTGCATGTATGATAGATTATTAGGGGATATAAAAGACATTAGCTGATCTTGAAAACATGTGACAGGGATAAAGATCCATTTCTCGTGAGCATTATGACACCCTTGTTGAACTGACAGTAATGAATGTAGAGGTATTTTCAGGATTTTTCACTCAAGAAGAAATCACAAACACAGGTAAGACGTCAGACGTGATTTCTCTGAGCGCCTGCTGAATCAATAAGAGAAAGTTTAATTTGAGGTGGTAGAGCACTCACTGAGCAGTCCCTCGTAATTCTCTGGTTCAGTTTTGAGCAGGCCGTTAATCCTCTTGACCGAGCCAAGCTGTACTTCCATGTCTGCCAAGTTACGCACCATCCAGTTCATGTAGTTGGACACCTGATACAAGAGGGGAGGAGGGAGGAGATGAGCTGAGTAAATGTCACCACACAGGCACGCAGTCCTTTCAGTGTGGAAATTGTTGTTGTTTTCACCCAGACACAACTCGTACATCCTCACTGTGTCTTGGCTTTTCGTGACTGTGACGATGAATTTTTTTTAGACAGGTTTTTACAGAAACACTTGAAATAAAAACATTCCTAATTTACCTGAAGTCGCTGTATTTTTACAGCAAAAATATACAAAAAAAAGAAACAAATTTACACAAATTTTAACCTTTTCTAACTTTTAGCATCCACAACTTTTATTGTGTTTTCACCTCAATAGCATGAACGAAAAAACAAAAACAAAACAGAACTTTAAGGCCAAGATCCCTGCATAAAACATTTTTCTTAAGTAGTATCTTTTAGTTTCTGAAAATGTGCTCATTAAATATGAAGTAAAACCACATCCCAACCTTAAACGGGCTGCCAGTGACCTGGTAAATGTTAATAGGCCAACACAGTGGGAAAGGATTTTAATAAAATATCTACAATCCAATTATTTATTTTGTTTCCAATGAGAAGATGCATTTAGGCACCTTTTTCCTTCACATTTAAAGTCACAAAGCCAATTCTAAGGTTTTACTTATCAGGACAAAATGAAAATCATATTGGCTTTACCAGGTGTTCAAATGCAAAGTAAATGCAATCTCATGAACAACGAAGGATAGCACGTTACATCATGTCATTGTTTTTTTTGACAAAAACTAACCCAAAATGCAGATCAAGTAACTCTTACTAACTGCTTCAATAAGAATTAATAGTGTAAGTAGTAGCCAGGTGTTGCTAATCAACTGCGCTTTATTAACTGATCATCAGTGAGTGTGACCACCTCTATAAAAGCAGGAGATTTGATCAGTTTGGTGGTTTGGAGCTATCAGCTGTGTGTTAACAGCCAAGCAGGAAAAGCAGCGATTTTAGAGAAGCTGCCTGTCACTCTGAAAAGGGTTATGCGGCCATTTCCAAACAATCTGAAGTATGAAGTGAAAAAGATTATTTACACGTGGAAAACATTTAAGACAGTTGCCAATCTTCCCAGGAGTGGCCGTCTGAGCAAATTCACCCCAAGGTCTCAGTTAGCAATTTAAATGTTAACGTTCCTGACACTATGATTGGAAAAGGGTAGAACGAGACTGGCTTGTTTGCCAAATTTACTCTAACAAAAACACAACAGCACAGCTTAGGTTTGCAAAGTTACATGTGAATGAACAATGAGGCTACTATCTTTTGGACAGATAAGACCAAAGTGAAAATGGACTGGTTCTCCTATTTTCAGCTCTATTTGAGTACTCAAAGTGCTCTATTCAATATCTCACACAAGCACTTTTTTCCACACCTAAGTGCCTCCACTAAACATTCACACGCCGATAAATGCGACAGTGAGCAACTTGCGGTTCAGTATCTTGCCCAAGGACACTTTGGTATGCAGACTGAAGCAGCCAGGGATCAAACCACCAACCTTTCAATCAACTCTACCTGCTGAATTGCAGCCACCATTTGTTTGGCCATAAAGCACGGCACCATATTTGTTCAAAATCAAATACAGCACATCACCTCATAGCAGCTGTCAGCACTGTGGTGGAAGGATGATGATTGGCACCTTGCAGCTACTGAGTCAACCAAGAACTCCTCTGTATACCAAAGTACTCTAGAGTCAAATGTGAGGCAAGCTGTCTAACAACTAAAGCTTTACCAAAACTGGATCATGCAACGGGACAGTGATGCCAAGCACAGCAGCAAATCTACAACAGAATGGCTGAAAAAGAAAACAATCGAGGTGTTGCAGTGCTTCCAGTCAAAGTCCACGCCTCAGCCAGATGGAGTGAAACTTAAGAGAGCCGTACACAAAGGGAAAACTGAAGAAACATTGTAAAGAAGCCATGTGAGAGACTGACGAGGTCATACAGGAAAGATTTATTATTATGGTGCGATACGTCATGTGTTTTTAGTTCATCTCCGGTTGTATTTACTCAATTTTAAAACCTGGTAAGGATCAGATTTCTTTTTCCTGATGTGTAAAAACCTGAGAAAGGATACATTTTCTTTTTACTGTGACTGTAAAAGTTATTCTTATCTGTCTGCACTAAAACATGTAATAATCATTAGGAAAAAAGGAAAGAAATTGTTAAAAAACCCACAAATTTCACTTTACTTTTTATTTTTTTAATTTTAAATTAACTACAAATGAAGCGCGTCGGTCAAGACACACACACACACACTCTCACCATGAGTGCATATGTCAGACCGAGCCCCACCAGCCCGGGGGACAGCTGGTCGTAGAGCGAATTGGTGATGGAGGCTACAGCCGCCACCAGCACCACACAGGCTCCGATGTACTCCTACAGAGACAGACAGAGTCGACATCGCAGCAAGAAGGTAAATAACACTTAAAGAGATCAATTATTGTAGATTGGTTCATTGTTAACAGACATGACAGCGGGGGGCATGTTCCTGTTTGCATCTGTCAACGTTTCAAGGTTTGTGCTGCCGTGAAACACGAGGAGCCAAATGAACTGTGAGCAGCACGGTCAATACATAAAACATGACGTGTAGACAGCATTTCAAGCTAATACGAGAATGAAAAATTCAGTGTTTGGGAGACCCCAACAGAGGGAGCAGTTACCCAGCAACATCAACATAAATGTGAAGCAGATATCTGACAAACAGTGAAGCAGAACTGATGTGAAGGATGCAGCAGACGGTTCATTACCATGCGGACCTCCAGCCAACGGTTGGCTGCTGTGAGGAAGAGAGAGGCGATGTTGTTGGCATCGGTGAACTGTAGTAACCTCTGTCTGAACCTGGGCTCATACCTGCCAACAGAAAAGGGTGTTATTCATGCGTTATTTCACTGTATCACAGATTGTGTTACATGTACATGTCAGAAAAGCACCCTATGCTATTTCTCATTGCTCTTTATCTTTTAGGAACATAATGACATTTTAGTGACAGAAATAAAACTAATGGCTTTGCTTGGTTGCAATTTTAAGGCTGAACTTTCTTTTGACATTTCCAGGTTCAGGAAAATACCACACATGTAATGATATTTAAATAAAAGCTGCCTTTCCAAATGTGCAAAGACCTCAAGAATCTGAAAATGTCTTCTAATGTTTGCACTTGTGGCCAAATACCTGAAATAAGCTCTTGGCCTTTTCACTTCTACAGTACATAATTACCTAACCAACAGTACACTTTAGTCTAATCGTAAACGCTGAAGCTTTTGTGTGTCCTGGAGATGCTGTTTGCATGCACGTAGCATACAGTGTTCTGAAGCCCTTTTGAAAAATACTGTATTTTTAACCTCGGCTATGGCTTTTTAAAAGTTCTCATTTTCACCGAGGATGTAAGCATGTGTCACCTGAGGGCTCGTATAGTGGTGAGACCTTCAACTGTCTCAGAGAAGTGGGAGAGTAAAGGGAGTTGTGTGCTGTCCTCCAACTGCTGCAGGTCCCTGATCAGAACATAGCAGAGACAACAAACGGGGAAATATCAGCTGAACCATATTTCAGATATTCGATTTTTGCATCCAAAAGCCAAATATAATGAATTTCATTCTTAAAAGGAAAATTTATTTTCTCCCAGCAAAAAAAAAAAAAAAAAAGTCTTCCTATCCAGCAACCTGTCAGTGATCTCCCTCCATCCTGTCAGACTCACCTGGAGGCCATCCGGAAGTATTTCTGAATAAAGTAGCAGGTGACGGCCAGCGGCAGAAGGGCGATGAGGAAAACGGGTGTGACGTAGGAGATGACACCCAAAGCGGACACGCATAGCAAGGTGGAGCGGGAGAGGCACTCGAGGGTGGTGGGAATGTGCTGGTCGATTGTGTTGGTGTCAGTGGAAAATCTGTTGAGGATGCTGCCGAGAGGAGTGGTCTCAAAGAGCCTAAAGAGAAGAAACAGTTAAATTCACTTCTTTTTTTTTTTAAACTACCCATCAGAGTTAAAGTCGCAGATGTAGTGAAAGAGTATAAACAAATGTACAAATGGGACCATAGATAATGTTAGCTGATCAATTTGTTAATTCCAGTCTGGCATATTGTATTTTATCATCAAAATTACAAGATTACTTTCTGAACTACTGCCCACTTATCAAAAAGGCTTCTGCTGGAGCTCTAACAGGGACTAGAAAGAGATTAGCTTCTCTTCATTGGCTCCCTGTTAAATCCATAATTAAATTTAAAATCCTTCTCCTCACATACGAAGTCCTGAATGATCCAGCTCCATCATATCTTAAAGACCTGGAAGTGTTATGTTATCCCAAATAGGGCACATGGCTCCCTTAGGGGTGTCTCTACTTTTAATATTAGACTTAAAAGCTTTTCTTTTTGATAAAGCTGATAAGCAGGGCTGGATCAGGTGACCCTTAACTATTTGTTATGTTGTTATAGGCTCAGGCTGCTGGGGGACTTCCCATGATGCACTGAGCATTCTTCACTTGGCTCTTTTCCACTCTCCATGCAGTTCTGTGCTTCTATTGCATGTCATTAACTTTGAGTTTTCACCCGTGGGCTTTCTCCCTCCTCTTTCCTCTCACCCCCAACCACCTGGGGTCTCGTCCTCTGATATAGGACTTTGCTCACACGGGATCCTTTCTATGATCTTGTTAAGTCTGAACCTTGCAACGTAAAGTGCTTTTAGAAGACTGATTTAGTGTTGTGAGATTAATTTCAAAGATCCGAATTATGCAATAAAATTAAATAAGATTCATTATTTTTTGGCTCGGAAACAGTGACGATGCTTCTGCCACAAAAAACAAACAAACATTTTCTCCACCTCAAGTTTTTGAGTTTGTTCAGTAAATTAAAAATTCAACAAACCAAATTTTGAGCTTATAACCTGAAACGTTGACTTACAGATGGTAATTGATTTTTTTCCAGAGTTGTCTGGCTCAGTTTACATTCTTTCATGTGAAATCTGCACAGTACATTAATGCAGCTTCTTTATGTGTATATACAGTGCTTTCCAATGTTTCTTGAGGCAGGTGATGTCTCCTGGGTTTTGCATCAGGAAAGCAGATGGTGCTCAGAGTAATGAGGCAAAAAACCTTTTAACTGTGTTTTCTCTCTTATATCATCAGCAAGCGCACATCTTTCTCTGTCTCTGCCCGTTTTCACACATCATAAGGCGCAAACACACACATGGAAACAGACAAACACACAAACGCGCTGAGCATCGCACCTCATGGGGGCCAGGATGATCTTGTTGAGCAGGTTGTGGTGGAGCTCTTTGGCCACTTTGAGACCGGTCCACTCCACAGCCACGGAGGTGGCGAGACAGAGGACGATGCCCAGGCAGCAGAGCACACTGAACACCGACAGATACCAGGAGTGGCTGAAACCACAGTCCTATAACACAGACACACAGAGGGGGGATATAAAAGGCATGACCGCAATGCCGCAATGCGAAAAGTCTGTCGTCCTACTTAATTTGTTGTAATTATAAACACAATTAAACATCAAGGCTGGTTAAAATTCTATCTGTCTGTCTATCTAATATCTAATATAAGCGTCTTAGTCATTAACTAATGACAGAGTTAAGGGACAGTACTCTGTCCTCTGAAGGAGCAGTGGCCAAGAGATAAAAGCTCTAGCACCAAACAGTTAAATCTAAATGACAGCAAACATATAAAGACAAGCTTCAGGGTGTAAACGTGAGGATTTTATGGTTATAATGGTTTCCATGCAGTCCTGCATGAATTGATTAGATCTCCTAAGTCAGCTGATCACAAAGCAAACTGACCCAATTATTATGATGCATGAGTGGAACAGTTGCAGCACAGAATGCTTCATTTGGCTAAAATCTGTGATTTGTACATACTGCTCTCCCTGCTGAGTCACAGTGATCTATATTTAAACAAAAGCCAGGAAGCATAACCTACATGCAGGTCTGACACCTCAAACCGATGGATGGGTCTTTAAAAGTAAATAATATATAAAATAAAAATAATATAAAATGATGAGGGGTACTATTTTAAATAGAAAAAAAGGCCATTCTTAATTTCAATAATGGGGATTTTAGATGGACTCATCACAGTCCCATTATTAATGTTAGCTGATGCTTATTTTTACGTACAGTGAAAAAGTTGCAGGTAGGACCTCTAAAAAAAGAGAAAAATATATTAGAGATATCAATGGAAAAAAAGACCTTTTAGCTGCTCATCACACAGCCTAGAAGCATTTCCACTATCTAATCCTCTCATTGTTCAATTATTTCCTCTCTCTAGAAGGAGAGGAGCAGTGTGACATTCATGTGAAGTGGGCGTTTGTCAGAACAGGACTTCTGAGAGTCCCCTCGTGGATTAGTCTGTAGCACAGCATAGATTAGATAAAGCTGGCAACGACGCACTGAAGTTCAACCAAACAGGATGTGCTCGGCATTCAAGTGACAATTTATTATCTACGCTTAGCTGGACATCCAGTGGATGATGGTGCGTGAGAGAAAAAGACAGACGGCGGCTGTTTATATTCAGCAGGACACGGTGCCTTTTATGCAGCCCCCGTCCTGAGCCGAGTCTATGGACAGCCTTCACGTGACCCTGTGAAATGCGACCTGGCATTTCACACATGCGCAAATAACACCGACACGCACGCGCATATACATATACAGCAACTACTGATGACAGTGTTGTTTCACTGGTCCTGAAACACAATAATTTGTTAACAGCCTGTGTGACCTGTTTAATGTGAATGACGCAGGTTAACTCTTTCTCTTCTTTCTCCGAGTGTTTTTTTTATTTACTTGTGTTTGTGTGTGAAGGCTACAGGCCATTTTGGTTAAGCGGTAACTAAAACAGTCTAGTACTAAGTCGAAGAAGGGTTTAGGAAATGTGGACAGGAGAAGGGCAGCTTTTGCCCACTCAGATTTATGACTCGGCTACTGAGAGTTTTAACTTCCTCATAAATTACAATTTACAAATTGCACTGCAGCTGGCATTCACATCAAACTGCATACATGCTTTAACTAAAAGGTTTTCCATTTGGACACTAACTTACTCTAAATACACAAGTTCAACTTTAATATTCAGATTAGGCCGAGCTGAGTTTCTTCAGGGTGTGTTGGTGAACGCTCCCTCTGGATTTGGCAGTGCCCGTGTTTGTGTTGTAGGTCAGCTCCGCTCAACTGGGAATTAGTGAGAATGTTGTGTAATTCACGCTGGCCTACAATCATTGACTGTTTTCAATAAACACTTTGCATCTAAAGCAGTCAGTCTTTTTCAAAGCTTATTAATTATTGATTCTCCTTAAAAAACATTAGCAGTAAAGCTTTTACAGTAAAGCATGTTTGGATTATGAGTCAAATGTTTTGACTCCATAACTTTTCAAATTATCTAACTGAGCATATTTTAGGTGAAAAAGCACAAAGTGAGACAAAATTTTATACAATAATTTAAATTTGTGTTCTTTGTATTCATCCCACTACATGGATCTTGAAAAAAAATGACCCACTCATTGAATTAATGCTCAAATAATAAAATACTTTATGGCTCTAAAATATCCCAAATAAAGCAGAAACAAAGAATGTCTGAAACAAAAGCAGAGCGGTCCATCCTCTCACCTGTACGATGGTACAGTTGTGAGCGGAGGCGTCTTTCTTGGCTGCAATGACGTGTGACGTCCAGTGGGCCAGCCAGTAGTCAATGGCCACCATGAGTGAGTGTTTGAGGAGTTGCGACAGGAGGAGCAAGCTGAGCAGGAGGAGCCCAGCGGAGGACAGGTAGGTGCCGCAGGAGCGCCAGGGGATGGTAGCTCTCTGGCGCATTACCTGCGACAGGTTGTCATCATCTTCGCTCTCCACAGATTCCTCTGGGGTTGAAACAGAGACGAAGTGCAGTGTTAAAGGTTTTGTTTTTGTTCAGTTGTGAGATGTAATTAGGCCAAGTTATCTACTTTGCAAGGACTATATTTTAGCTTCCCTTCTCACATTTTTTTTTTTACCTCATATGTCTATCTAAAAATGCTTTGCTCTGCTACAACTCACAGCTCAGACACTCATGACATTTTTTATTCTCTCCTTCTACCCACTTCTTCCCAAATTTCAATACCTACCCTTTTTCTCTCTGTCCTCTTTCCTTTTCTGACACATTGCTCAACATTTCTCCTCCTGTGCCAGTCTGACAATCCACGACTAGCACAGGAAAGGAGAGAAGTAAAGAAATAACAGACAGAGGTCTAATGGAGAGGAGATAGAGGCTACAGGACCTAACTCCACAAACACAAGCAGGCGCTCATTCCAATGAATGGCATGTTTCCCAGGAGTACCAGAGCAACAACACACTGACTCGTGGGTGAAGAGATAATGTAACGACCTCCAACCTTTTTCCCACCTCGAAATTTAAATATATCACATCACATCAAGCAGCAAGCTTTGGAGCATGAGGCTACATGTGGGCATCTGAGAGTCTCAGACAAGCTGGAGGTGGAGAGGAAGCAAGAGAAAAAGGGAGGAAAGGACGGGGAAATAATGAGTAGCAGGTCTAAAGAAGCAACTTCTACTCTCAACTACAGTCATGCTCACACTAAGCCTTCAAGAGCAGGAGAGACAAATGTTAGGGAGGGGGAAAGCACAAGAAAATGGATGATGAGATTCTAAAATAGAGAAGCAAACACACCCGCTTTAGCTAGAAGCATTGCAATGCCACAAGCGTCTTTTTCTATTTAAGCTTGTTTTTTTTGTTTTTTTTTGTTTTCAAACCATGCTTTCTGGCCACACCTGCTCGATCGAACATGAGGGTAGCTGGAGCCATCGCACAAGTCCACCCCGGGGTGCCACCAGCACACGGGAGACAACACAGAACAAAGATAAAGAGTACAGCCAGTGCACCTTGGTGCTTTTCAGCTGCAGGTGCTCATTCAACCGCAGACACACACAGATAAAGGATCAGTTTCAATGGTTAATCACAGCAGGAGGCAGTGGGAAATAACATGGCGACGTATCCAGTTGCTGAAAGGGTCAAAAGAGGAGCCAAAGGACAAAAAGACCAAACCAAGATAAGAGTACTCAATATCCGTGTAATGTTTGCAGTGCATAGACCAGAAGGAATCAAATACAGGGAATTATGAGTCATTCAAGTAACTGCAGACATTACAAAAGATGTTAACATTAAAAAAAAAAGCTGACTAAGCTTAAGCTCTGATGTAAATCATGCTGCTCCTCAGCAGGAGAAGGGGGAACTGTCATCCTGCATCTATCATTAAGGGAAACATAAGCATTAAATCAGGCTGAGAAGCACCACACCAGTCATGCACATACTCATTCCAGCTGCTGTCATCATGACTGTTTCCTGTGTCCTCTCACCTTCCTCATCCTCTTCAGTCCTGGCGGCCTCTCTTGAATACATGGCCCTCCTCAGATTTTTTCTCTCTCGGTCTGTCATGCTCTCTGCCACGGTTTCCTGAAGGAGAGACAGGCAGTGAATTTATTTCTAAAACACCACAAACAGCAAACACTCAGGTAATCTAACTTTCATTCAGAACAGAGACAGACTGTCTGTTTCACTTGGATCTAAAAAGGAAAGTGTTTCAAATTACACAAGTTAAATATTCTTGGAACTGATTAAAAGATAAAGACTCATTAACAGTTTGCTTTTGCAGTCATTAATCACCTTCTCAAACTCCTGATCCTGTCTGTTCATGAGGGTTTTCCACTGCTCGAAGAGTTCAGGTTCAGAGTTTTGGATGTCCTTCAGAGTCCCCTCAGTCTGGATGGTGCCATCTTTCATGGCAATGATCTAATAATAACCACACACACAAAAGCAGATAAAAAATGTGATCTGTATTTAGCGGAAACTGGCAATCAATCTCTATTTGCTTTGGGATCTTTTAGAGATAAAGGGCATCATGAATGAGACAATTAAATGTCTTTATTGTGCATTATATAACAGGCAGACGGTCAGTCTCATTAACTATTAAACAGTTCTTACCCAATCTGCATGTGGTAAATACTGCAGTTTGTGTGTGACCAGCACCACCGTCCTCTTCTCTTCTCTCAGGAGCTTCAGGATGCCATCCTGCATCAGATGGTCACTCAGGTGGATGTCCAAAGCAGAAAATGGATCATCCTACATATGTTGAGAAGTCCAGAAGAAAACAAAACAATAATTCCCCTGAAAACATGATTCAGATCGTGAATATATATATATGCATATATGCCCATCATTAAGTTCTTGCTAGGCCACATGATGACATCATATTTCTACTTTACACAACTCGGTATTTGAGTGAGAGTGAGGAGTTTTTATGCAATGAAATAGAAATGACAGCGTGCTTTCATAAGGTGTTTTAGGCAGATAAAGAAAAAAACCTAGCTGGAAATGCTGTTTGTCAAATGAATGTGTGTCAGCTGTATATGACAAACATTCATTTTTAAAGCTGTGACAATTATTCAGGTAACTCATTAGATGATCATCATTAAATTGCTTTGCAAAACAAAAATGCTGAGCAGGGTGGCTGTGGCTCAGGTTATCCGGTAAGTTATCTACAAGAGAAAAGGTCAAAGTGTCCTTGAACAAGATACTGAACACCGCATTTCCCCGGTCATCCAATAGAGTGTGAGTGCACTGAAAGTCATTGAATTAAGTGTGAATGGGCTGTTGCTCCTGTTTCCTCCACTTATAAGAGAAATTGTGCTGTGATTGTCTTTCCCTTTTCTTAATATTAAGGAGATTTTAAGTTTGATTTAATATAAAAATTATTACTATTTAATGGCAGGGAATGATTTATAAACCTGCGCTGGGCTTCTTAGAGTGTGTTGCTATTTATGTCACACAGGAAGGCATCAGAAGGAGAATCACAAGCACCGTCAGGTAGAGCTTCAGAAACAGTTTCTCACTGAATAGTGATAAATCACAGGTGCAGCCAAAGAAGCCATCTTTTTTTATCCGTTCAGTAATTTCTGTGTGCAATCTCACCAGAAAGACAACGTTGGTCTGCTGGTACAAGGCTCTGGCCACGCTGATTCGCTGTTTCTGTCCACCTGATAGGATGATGCCCTGCATCGGAGGACAGGAAAGTGTTATATCATGAAAGATGAATTAACAATATCCAGAAATATGTGTGGCTCTTTCCCTCAAAGGAGCAAAGGAGACCAGGGTTTACTTCCTGCATTACTGGTGCATGAAGAAATCCAACATGACAGCGCTCTAGCTGAACAGGGTCAGTCTAGTTTCCTGATTCGCAAACATCAAAATCTTGCTGCACGGTAATGATGACAAATGGTTCTGCAATACAGCGAGCCACAGTGGGAGCTACAGCCAGACGTTCAGAATAAAGTGGGGGAAACTCATAAATGTTACTGTGATACTGACCCGTTCCCCGATCTCTGTCTGGTCCCCCTGTGGAAGAATGTCAATGTCAGGCTGAAGCGAGCAGGCCTCGATGACAGCTTTGTATCTGCCGGGCAAAAACAGAGACAGAAAACAGATGAGGGAAGGGAGCAGCTGCTAATATCAGCCAGAGGGAAACTAAAGCCCTGCTCATTATTATCTCCTGGCCATTCATTCACATTCACATACATGAAACCCATGGGACTGCGTTATGTTTGCATAATACAGTCCATGAAAGAGAGTGGAGGAAACTGAAAATAGCAGCTTCTCTGGTTATGTTGAAAGGTTTTACCCAGAGGGTTCGATCAGAGACGCTTCAACGCCACAGAGACAAAGACTAAAGAGGCGATACCAGAACTTCTTCATGGTTATCTATTAGAAATAACCCACATAGTGTAAAATGTAATCCACACATAGTTTGACATGACAATTTTTCAGTCACTCAACTACTGAAGCAACAAGAAGGTTATGACCTAAAAATATTGTCATTGTCCAGAAAATACTAAAATACTCTGCTCCAATACCTCTGAGAAGTTTAGTTAATACACAGACGTCTTCCATAGCCCTTTTACGCTAATATTATTAAAGAAGATGCTTATGATGTCTAAACTTTAAATAAAAACAAAACAGTTTGGACCATGGTTTATATTTGTAGATACACAGGGCCACATTGCTGGCTTTTTCCAAATGCAGGAATTCAAATCTTTTCTAATCCTTTGCAGCACAATGTTGAATCAAAGACTGAGTTTAGTGTTTGGGGTCTAGGTCAGGGTGGAGAAACACGTACTTTGTGCATAGTGAATATCCAAGCTTATTTTTCTCTGACATTTGCTAATAGCCACAGAAACGGAGCAAAGCTTTGGAGGAACTGTATAACTTGAACCAACTGTTTGCACATACAATAACAGACACAGCAGGTTACGACAGCCTTGATTAAACAGCTTGGAAATTCATAGAAAGATCTGCCGCAGCCCTCTGGTAATCTAGATTTTGCTGGATAAAACAGACAGAGCAGCAGGACAGTGGCGATAGAGCGAGACAGGAGACGCTGTTTTATTGAACATCTCCACAGCAACAAAGCACAGTAGTCCATTAAACCTGTTTTATCAAAAACAGTCCATTAGAGCCACAGAGAGCCAAGACGATGCCATAAATGCATTCGACCTTTTAGAAACACCCTTTGCTCTGTGGATGAAAGCGGCATGTGTGTTAAGAAAATGCGTGTATCTAGACAGAGATGTTTTCAACAGTGAGCGAAACTGGAGACACGCTGCATCACAACAGAAGAGGCGCAAGGAACCACACACCTTTAGCAACAAAATACCCTGGCTTGAGGTGTTTCAGTGTCAAGGCTGTTTATTTGAAGAGTTGATAACTGGACTCAGAACGGTTGTTGGCCCTAATTTGGCTAAACAGCTCGACTTGACTGGGAGTAGATCCCCTTTTTATAATGAACAACTCTGGATGTCATTTTTAGCGTTGTTGTGATCACAGGTGTCATAACAGCACAGTGACAACACTTATAATTTTAGTAGAGCTCATACACTGATTACTTATGGAAGGCGTATTGGTATGACATGTTTTGCACATCCACACACACACACACAAAAATGTTCAAGACACGAGTGTGAAAACCACAAAGCTGCAAAAGTGCAAAAATCTGTGTAGCCCCTCATTTCTTTGCAGGTGCCAGACTTCATAATAGTTCTTTAAAGTGGTCTTGAGAAATAGTTCTGCAGGTCTTCAAAGGTTATTCAGAGATTTTCTATGAACAGTTGTATTTTAAACAGTGCATTACAAGTATGAGGTCTTACCTTGATTTTATCATGGGCATCTCAAAAGTGATGTTCTCCACCACTGTGGCATTCAGCAGCCAGGCCTTCTGGGAAGCGTAGGCCACAGGGCCTCTCTTCCTACCAGAGATTTACAACACAAGCCGACTTAAAAAAAGAGTCAAACAAACACAATAATCTCTCTATGTTTACATTTTACCTCTTAATGAGTGTTCAGTTTCACACATGAGTGAAGGTTTTAAAATCTATTTAACCTCTGGGATCCTTAACGACTTTGCCGTATTTGTGGAGTCAATATCTAACAGAAGGTCTGGGACAAGTATAAACGGTGGGAATAGCTAGCTCTTGATTATTTTTAGTGGCTAGCTAGATAACCACCCACAAGTAAAACTCTAATGGCTCTGCTGTTATGCACCTCCATGGAGACCATGCTCACCTGATGTCTCCGTCACCTGCTGCATCTTTGTCTGTGGGACTGCGGAGAAAATACCAAACACACAGCACTTATTAGAGAAACGCCCACATAATTAAACAAGCATTCTTCCCCTTTAGTGGAGTCTGTTGACTCCACTAAATTACTGTAATAATTAACAAAACCCAAACACACTCACTAACCCGCATACTCTTCCACTAAGGCAATCATGTCACGGCTGCCCCAACACAAACAGGCCAACCACTGCCCTACATGAGCAAGTCTATCATTAGCAGTGATCTGATGCTTCCTAAAATAACGCCCACTCCCTCTTTACTTTTCTTCCTGTAATTTGCTGAACTGGAAATCAGCATCACCCTGTTTGTAGTGCCTGCAGTCCTCTGAGTATCCGATTTCTCCGGCTGAGATTAGTACGTCAGCACTAGGTCTGCGGCTGGTGTATGGATGTGTGTGGCCATTCAGTGGTACCCTATTCGTTTTGTTTCTCACTGTTAGCTGCTGTTACTGTAAAGTGAGGTAAACTGAGTGGAGAAAAAAATAAGGCCTGTGTGTATCTGTGTTCAGACCTGTGTACACTCAGGTGTGAGCCAGGAATTAAACTACCAACCTTCTGATTGGTAAGTGACCTGCTCAGAAAGTAGAGACGGTGTAGGTGGTAGGTATTTTTCAGCAGCTGAATGCCTTTGCTGGTCACATGTAAAATGGCTTTTTATTAGTGTTATAAGCTAGTGAAAACAGCTTTAAATTACTTTTAAATTGCCTTAATACCTTCACTGGGCAGTAGGTTTCATAATTTTAACACAACCGAATGTGTTTCCAGTCACTGTGGCCAAACTAGATTATTCCTTTTTAAACAAAGATACTACTACTACTAAAGATCCTACCCATAAACACCATGCACTAACATCTTTAGACACACAACATAGCAATGAGTTCCATGTTCACTCAGCAGAAACAGAGGCATCAGTTAATGACGAAACACCAGCTTTCAAAAGTAAACACAGCACAAAAACTATAGAAGCCTTATTGTGTGTATATGTAATCCAGAGTGACTAAAAACAGCAAAAGGAAAGCTGAGTCACAAATAGAAACAATCAGCCACAGTGTGCTATGATAAGGCTTCCATATGTGTTAGCTAAACCAGTGACAATTCTGAACTGTCAACAGAGCTCTATTTATAATACTGATTTATACTGTACACTATTGTTCCTGAGCGACAGCTCAGTCAAACGTTCTCAGTGAAAATAGTTCACACGGTTTCCAGCACAGTCTGTCCGAGCACTTTAAGGCCTTACTAAAAATACATGATGATTTTAGCTTTCTGCTTGCAACGCTTACCTTTCATCCTCTTCAGACTCCAAGTTTGGCAGACTGTAAAAAATAAAACAAAATATATGTGTTACTAGTATGTAACTGTAAAACTGTTTTTATTGAAGGGAAAGTTGCTAATTATGGCTCTTTATTATAACATTTGTTGTCATTTGAAACTCCCATAAACTCTTTCTCGTGTGGCAAAATGCACAGACATTCACATCCCTAACCCTAAAATTCATTAGGATATGATTGGCTGTTTTTGGCTTTGCACATGCTCAGTTGAAGCTGAGGGGTATTTTTAGGTTTGACGAGTTGACACCTCACAAACTTGTCCTGAGAAGGTGACTCCGATCACATCTGAGGACAACCGGAGAGATTTACTCAAAGTTTACTGCAGCAGCATTACGTCAGCCAGAGGGCACAGCTGTTAGGAGGGCTGACTGATATTTAGAGGCGCACACATGGTGCACTCTCGCACGCAAGTGAGGCTATAGCAGACTGTGTAAAAACAACTAGAAGCAAACAGGGGCAACACATTTATTCAGAATGTGACAAGTCCAAATAAAAATTTACTTTACTCGGTAAATAAGTCAACATGTTTACTTTTCAAGCAAGTTCATTACTGTGTGTCTAAATAATACAAGGTTGCTATGGTTACTATACTGCAAAAACAAATGGAAGATGATGTTCTAATTGATAATTTGAGACCTGAACTGAGCAATTTTTAAAATGCATTAAAAAATAATAATAATAACAATGGGTATGGCAACCCACGTGATGTCAACCTTACTGCCAAACAAGCAAACAGCCATCGTCATGCACTTCCATCTCCATTCTCATCTTTGTGGAGGAGTAACCTAATCACACCAAATCACCTGATGACACTTAACAAAGACGGAAGCTTGAGGGTGTTGTTTTTCCTGCAGCTGCTGGAACAACTATGTAATCACGATGGAGCTGATGATGACTTACTGGTTTCATCTCCAATTGAGCTACTGAAAGCGATTTCCCCATCTTGTCAATCAACATTTTGAAGGGGCCAAGGTTATGTCAATTTATAAGGGGTCACACTGGGCACTTTCCATCAGCAGCAAGGAACTAAAGTTTAATCTTTAAAGCTAGTCTGAGTAATTTACCAACAATTTCTAACTTTAATAAACTTAAGAGGCCCCTAACGAGGACGGGGACTGATGGTGCTCAAAATCAGAATCAAGTTTATCAGTCAAGTATATTAAAGAAATTTATTTCTGATTGACCATGACTCATAAGCAATGCAGACAACATGCAGAAAATGCAAACAGACAATGGAAGCAGTGCACACATTATACAAAATAGTCATTATGCTATGTGCATAAAGAATAATTGCGAACAGTATTGCACCGTGTGTGACTAAAGAGTGCTGATTCTGGTCAGCTTTTAATATGTCTGAATATTTTTCCCAACTGCATGCCGTACTGCAGGCTGTGGAGGATTTGTAATGATTTACCTGGTGTGTTTAATGGCCCAGTCACACCAGAGGAAAAATAGGTTGGCAACATCTGTGAGACCCAGAAAAAACTAGTGACTGGCATTTGATTGTATAGAATTGTTTTGCTGTCTGGGACCAGTTGCAAGTAGTTACAAAACCAGCTTATAGGTCCAGCAATCAGCATGCTCAGTCTGCAGGTGACCGATGTCCATCACAAGCTAATTGCAATTGGTTGCAATCTTTCTGGTTGTGCTGTAGCCACCAGTTGCTGTGTCCCTAAAGAATATAAATACCGAAAAGTGTGTAGTGAAGCATCAATGAATTCTTAAGTTTTTTTCAGTTTAAAGCAGTCTACAAACTCCATACTTTAGTGATCCTCCACGGTAAAGTACACCTTTCATCCAGTGATTCTAGAAAGAAGTAAGGCAGTCAGTGTGCTGCTGCAGTTAATTACTTTAACAGGTACGTTTTAGGGTCACAACCTTCCTGTCTAATAGCTGAACTCTGGGTGTAGTGCGCACTTGATAAGAGACCTTTGGCATTTTGACTGAATATTGAGGTCAAGATGCAAATAGTCATGTACTTTAACCACAGAGAAACCCCAGATGCCCCCCTGCCCAGTGCCATATTTGGAACAGGAGAGTTAAGGAGGGCTAGAGGTGGCGGAGGGAGCAGGTGGGGTGTTTGTGTGTGGTTTCCCACCAATGGATGAGATTAAATGAGTTTTTATCACCCAGTCACCCTTAATAGGAAAGATGCCACCCTCTGGGACCTGTAATCCAACAGGTTCCATTTAATTACAATATTATCAGACTTTATTAAAATCAAGTACCCCTGCAAAGAGTGACTGGAGCTTGACTCCTTTATAATGATTCTGTGGTACAGTCCCAGTCCTTACAATGTCACGTACATCTACAGCTCAGAAAAAGCAACACTGGTATAAAATTAAAACCAGAGGCTTTATCTCAAAGGTTAAAGAGGTTCTGTTTCAATCTGTAAGCCAAGGTGAACAAGAAATCATTAAAGTGGTCAGAAAAAAAAAAACATAACTTCCATGAACACAGGGGCCCACAACAGCTGTTCATTGGCCCCTTGTCTTTCAAGTGACCAGAATAGGTTTTTAATGCTTGATGCAATAAACACATGGAGCATGGTAAGTTCAGACAAGGCATCACAGTCATAAACACCATCAGCTGGTCAGTAACAGCTGACTCTGAATCACCAATTACCGTCAAGTCAATGAGACCGTCTTTATATATCTGACAAGCTCACATGCTCACGCCTCTGATTAGTCATGTGTTCGGCCCCTGCCAGGCACAAGCTGCTCTCATTTAATCTGAATGTTTATGTGTGTTTCTTAGCAATACAGTACATGCTGCTAACTCAAAAACATTGCACGACAATAACAGCAAAAACAGAAAAAACAGAAGAAGAAACTACTCAGGTTGTGTGTCTGCATACTTCAGCAATGCAAAGTCTAACTGACAGCCTTTTAGTCTCCCAGGGACAGATGATAACTTAGACGCTCGAGCACTTGGCGTGCTTGAAGTTCATTCCAATTTAATATCAGAGGGAGTGCCAGCAGAACCCTGGCATTGACACAGAAGAAGTGTATGATTGTGTGTTTGGCTGCCAGAGAAATTGTGACAATCAAGTAGTAGCCTAGACTTCGGTGACAAATGGAGGCTGATAGTAGCGCCATCCTGGGTAGGTGACGAGGCATTCAGATGCAGAAAACGAAGCCTAATGACACCCAGAATGATTCTGGCACAATATGAGGTCTTGCTTTGCATTGTGCTATTTTTAATGCAGTCTGCTTTTCTAGACCCACTGGGTTTTGTTTGGCTGAAACCTATGAGTGGAAAGCTACATCTGCAGCAGGAGTAGGACTTTTTTTTAAAAAGACTCTGAAGGCACCAAAAAGGAGAACTGGGTCACTAAACAGTCTACATAAACAGTCATGAAATAAGTAAACCAGAAAAAGTTCATATTCTCAACTTTTTGTCCAGAACAAGCAGCATTGTTAAATGTTAACATATAGTAATGTATTTCTTATTAAACTGTATTCAAACTATTAAGTAAAAATAATCCAGATTATAACGGAAAAAAGTATTTCATCTATTCAAATCTGTCAAATCAGGACAAAACTATAACAGCACAGGGTGGTTTTACACCACAGGCTGTCCAATGCATTTTATTAAGCACCGTGGTTTTTACATCTGGGGGTTTAAATCACTCAAAGGGTAACAAAATGAATCTGAAGAGTCACATAATTGATTTTTTTCCAGTTTATTTGATGCACAGCATGCAATGAAATAGCATAAATTTAGCTCATTTGTTAGCGCCTTTTAAAGATTTTGGTATGTCCTTTCTTGTTATTAACCTCATGGTGTATACCAATTTATTCGTATTAAACAAAAACCTTTAAAAACATTTAAATAAATGAAATGTTCACAGATTTTATTTGTTCAAATGATTTAATTTACAGAGTTATGTGTAATTTCAGCCTTGTTTTGAGAGCTCAAAGGCCAAATCTGGTCTGAAATCAGTAATTTAAAACAAACAAAAAAACATTTTTTTTCAGATAAATTAATCAACCTAAAAAAAAGCCAGATGTCAGAGAACTGGAAGATTATTTAAAGGTCCATGAGCTGATAAATGCCAAAAAGGCATACCCAGGTGTCATTAGGAGGTGGGCTTCTGGCTTGCAGCCACTGCAAACCAGTTGGGATTTTCTACCAAATGCAGCCAACTGAATCCAGGTCAGTGTGCATAAAAGGATGCCCGCATTCTTCTACGACATTTCTCCCAACCATAAAAAAAGAAAGCTGCCATATCAGCTCATTTCACTGACCTACAAATCCATTTATGTTATACTGCTGTGTCATGGAAACAGAGTACTTGTAAGTCTGATTTTGTTGGTTATTGCCCGATCAGCAGCATGTAATTAATAGTTGTACAAAAACCCATAAATAAAAGAACAAATGTGCCCATGACAGAAGAATAATCAGAGAGGTTTGGAAAACCATATGTCAGAAAATAGTGCAGGCTGAAGATGGAGAAGGAAAACATGGCACAACATCAGCTGGAGTGGTTTTGGTCCCTAAAGGTAGCAGATTTCTTGGAATTAACCTTTCACCTCTGGACTGAATTTGATTTCGTAGAATGAACTGTATGCGGTGCAGCAGTGACAAATGTTTCCCTGGTGGTGCATATCTTTTTTCCCTGTAATTGAATGGATGTGTGAGGTGACCGATGTAATGGGGTGAGTGCTATTAAGCACTATCATGCTAATAAGATCAGCACTGTTCTCATGAAGAAAATTAAAGAATCAGAATAACAACAAAGAAAATCCAATAATTATAACACTATATCATTCCCATTGTTCTTCCAGCACCCTACAGTTTAGGAAGAATTGCGATTATGTTTAATTTTAATCAACTTTCAGCCTCAAAGATTCACTGCAGATCAATATGGTGCACCTCAGTCTCTCACATTTCACAACTGATTATCGCACGCTTTTGCAAGCATAAAATAATAAGTAAAAAAATATAGCTGACCTGTTCCAGGTGACAGTTCCAGACACTCTCTGCATTTCTCCCAGCGCTGCCAGTAACAAAGATGATTTTCCACAGCCCACCTGGCCCACAATCATAGTCAGCTTACCTGAGAGATTTCACGAAGAAGAGGAAACAGTACTGTGAGCGAATAAGTACATAAAACAACTGAATAGAGAAACAAAGCAGGGGCAGACAGATTATAAATGGCACTGCTTGATGCTCACCAAAGGGAATTTTGATGTCCACATTCGAAAGCGTTGGTGCTCCATCGACCCAGGTGAAATAGCCATTTGATATCTGAAAAGATGGCACAGGCTCATCCAGTAAAACATCAAACAAAGAATAACTCCCTCTCGAAATGGTGCATACTGGCGTGTGAGGCTATGAAAAAAACTGTTGCCTAATTCTTATTCATGTCATGCTGGTGTTGTTTACTTGCTTCCAGAATATTTAGGTGACATACAGAGAATGAATTATGCAGGCAAAGATTTGCATGGCATGTGTCAAAATGCTCAGATTTCCTACATTATTGAAAATCCCGCTTACCGGTACAATAACCCAGATATTAATATGTGGATGGCAGCTCTAAAGCAAATGCAAATCTCACGCAATTCAGTGCAAATGAAATATTTTCACAAGTTTACTCAAAATCTGATAAGTGGTGTCCAAAATATGATGCATGATGTAATTGGTTCAGCTCTGAAATGGTTTTGAAGAGCAGTGATGCTCCGTGCTGAAGACTTTGATCTAGTAGGGATGTGGAGTGTGATAAATAACATATCATAGCTCATATTTGAGTGAAGAGATAGATATAAAGATACAGAATAAACAGTATATACAAAAAAAATAGGAATATGTTAGTATACCACTAAACCAAAATAAAATCTAAAAAAAACAAAACATGTAAAATGTAAAATAAAAAAAACTGACAGGGAATGAGTATTCAGGTCCTAACAGCTAGGCTTAAAATGAAAAACATAAATTCCAAAATTCAGTTAAAGTAACAACACCACTGCTTGAGTTTTAATAAACTTTTGATAAACGTTTGGCTCCTGAGTACCGCAACTCATATCTACATCACCTGCAGCCCAGCCTGGAGGATGGCTCATTGGTCTCTATGACTGTCTCTCTCACCTTGATGCAGATGTCTTGATCTACACCCTGAAAGGGTCCATCGCCTTCGTGGTTCCCCTCTGAGCCATAGTTGTTCCAGTCATCCCGCGAGGGGCGCTTCCGATTCACCACCTTCAGGGGCTGGAAAAATCGGGATAAAGAGGAGGAGGAGCAGGACAGCGGGAAAGGTTTAGAGGATGGCTAAAGGAGGATTGTATAACATGCAGCACAAAGGACAAAGAGGTAGTGGTGAGGTAGAGGATGAAAATGTTCAAAGGAGTCACTTTGAAAGAGATTTTATCCACTTTGTTTTCTAAAACCAAGCCCTTACCACAGCCTGATACTGATTTTGGTTGTGGTTGCTGGAGCCAGTGGTTAACGTTGCTTTGGGCTCCTGCTCGTCTCCAATCTCATCGCTCGAAAAAAACTCGCTGAGCTTCTGAACGCTGCAAATGAAACAGAGGCTGTTAATAATATAGTCAATATAAAGCATCATAATAAATTCTCATGATAAAAGCCAGGCTCAAGTGACGTGGCATTTAAATTAGTTCACTTTCATTCATGTGACGATAACTGCACCCCCCCCGTTTAGTGTCACATGTTTCATTCAGCCATGCTGACTGGCTAATCAATAAAACACGGTTCACTGAGGATGAGCTTTATCAGCTGGTCTCTCTCTGTCACACACACCCACATATCTCTGCATCACCTACACTTTACTCCTCCTCCTTAATGGAGCAATAGAATAAATGACAAAATCAGTAATAAATAAAAGTGCTGAAACTTGTTACATCCTATTTTATTCATTTATGTCTTTAAGTTCTCCGTACATTAAACACCTGGGATAGATGAGGAAAGTATATGCCCAAATCCACGGTATAAATAATGAGAAGATCACAAGAAAAAATACCTCCATAATCAACTGGATTATGTAATGAGAATGACTCATGATGCATTCACACGTTCAGTCCAAAAGTCTAAAAAATTCATTTCTGTATATTGCAACGAACAAATCCTCTCTTTCCTATCAAAAAAACATTTTCTCGTATTGAGTGAAGATAAGCTGAAGTATTAAATCTAAATTTCGCTCCCCTTGTACTTGATTAAGTGTGTGAGATAGCACAGTCCAAAAATAGAAACCTCCAAGGATCACAAACTGCTTCCACATCCATCTGACTTAAAATGAGGTGTTTTAGTGCTGCTAGAACCACACAATGAGTGCTAAGAGCACATGTGTAAATTACAGCTACTGATCAAAACTTTGATCACAGAGAATCTGAATGTATTCTTTCTAAAAATAGTCATTTTAGTGCTTAGAATTTGTTTCACCATGCATGTAAAAATTTAAACTCAACACCATCAAAAGTATGATGGCTTATAGCAAGCTGTTTCTGCAGTGATGCTAAATTTCCACTGCTTCTCCTCTTCCAAGCACATTGCTTTAAGAAGCCCACGTCTGCAATGCCGTGAAAGCTGCCCACGACGAGGTGGGTGGCTATATCTTCAGAAAAGAACGCCTGAAAATACGATCCCTCTGAAATCAGAAAGGGGTTCTAACATTACTGTACAGTTAAGAGAGTGAGTAGCAATCTATAATCTACCACATTTAAGCAAGTAACCAGGTTGCTGACATCGTTGTAGGGGGCCTTTTTAAAAGGAAAGAAATGTGCACTGTTGTGACAATGTCATCCATCCATCACACATAATTCATGATTACTACTAAGAGCTACAGACTGAGATGATGGGATTTAATGTGCCTTATTACCTGAAGAGTGCTAACGAGAAGAGCTCTGCTTCACTGATTTTATGAGACATCCTCAGAGGATTGTTTAAATTAGTAAACTCCTTCATATTCGAATTTGATAATGATCAGAGAGCTTATGTTTACAAAAAGCACAACTAACCAGGGCGGTTTAGTTCAATCTCTGTAGTGTCAGTTCATGGCTAGAGTCGTCTCAAATGCTTTGAATTGTAATTTAAAGACTCTACAGTGTTAAAGAGGGACCAGCTGAGGGGTGCAGGAAAGAGTAAAGACACCAACAACACAAAACATAAAGGAACACATTTTCAGATTTATAGGTCAGAGTTGTGGGGCGAGGCCCTGCTTTTGTGCAATCGGTAGCCTATCAAGGCATCTGCAGACATGAGGCACATTTCCTCAGAAGATAAAGGTATGTATGGAATAAAATAGCTTGATCATATCCATTCTAATTACTCTGCACAGATATTGCATGAAACAATACATTTCATTACTCCATACAATAAGAAAGCAGCTAGAAGGATCATAGATCTCAGTTGTTGATAGTGGAGTAGCTGCTCTGCACCACTCTAATGACAACTGATGTTACGATTGGCAAACTAATTGTAATTGGTGAGATAAATAAACATTAGTGTCAGAGACCAGTTGACTGAAATAACTGAGGAGTCAGGGTTTTAGTTACACGAGAAAAGGCTGATCTAATAACCAAGCCGATCCATCCGCTGCGGGGAAAAGGTCAAGTGCTTCATCTAATTCAGCCGCTTTTCATGACTTTGCTCATTCTCCGTACTGTCTGTTGTCGTAGTGTAAGTCTCCTCCCGCAGGACTATCTTCAGAAATTCTATTTGTCTAAACGCGGCTTTCTTTCTCACCTAACCAGAGCCTTGACAGTGGAGCGCACCACGCTGGAGAGGAGGAAGAGGGGTGTGACCAGGATGTGAAAAAGGGACAGAGAGGCAAAGGCCACAGCTGGGGACAGATCAGCGTCCTCTGAGATGTGGACGTGAACCACAAATGTCTGCAGGTTCAGAAGGAGGACATAATGGGAAAAGTTAGTCTCATAATAAGAATTTACATCCTTTTAATTGATAACATTTCTGCTGCACGTGAAGCCAGTCAGACTTGCATTATCTTGTTAAGAGTCTGAAGATTAAATCAAATGATAGATGAGGCGTTTGTCTCCATGTGTCCTTCACAGTCATCCTGTTCCTTGGTATCAGTCTGACTTTTCTCATTTGTCACCACTCAAGTCTACAGCCATGAAGGACTTCTATAAATACAGACAGGATTTATTGTGGCGCTGTCAGAAAGTCCTCCACTGTCTCAATGTGAAATGTCACTGGACAGTCAGACTACTTGGCACTGTCTCTGCTCTACCCATTACACTGGGAACAAGACAACAAGATAAAAGTCCCAACTAACAAGCATAATGATTATTACATTTTAAGTTAAACTTACCGTCAACACAGCTGCTATAGGAATAGCCGCATTCATGAAAACTGAAAGCAAATAAGAAAATCACAAAAACTGTAAGAGAATCAAACATTTTTGGACTTTTAATATTTTTAGCTTATATTATTTTTTGGTCATATGTTGTGTTGAAACATCACACAACTGATATTGAACGACTCCTTTGTTCATGACTGGAATTTAATTTTCTCCCAGCAGCAGGTGCGTACGGGCTAATCAATCAAGGTAATGAATTTGAGTCTTGTAAAAACGTTTCTCCGGTCTATCATTTTCTAATTTTCTGTCACTCTCTACTATATGATAATATTAAAAAGTGGCATGTTGTCAAGATATAAACGGACGAAAACATTTAACTGTCATAAAAATGCTTCGTTTCATAAATCATTCATGAGTCGTCTGTGAGTGAGGAAATGATATTGCTTCTTCCTTTAGGATTTAGGATTCAGTCTGCCCGATAACTTTTTTGTAAAAAATAAATTAAATAATAAATTACTTTCATGTAATAATGTTGTGCACTGGTAACAATAATCCAGGCTAGTCAGGCCTTCAGCGCTGTTTTTTTTTTGTTGACACATCCAGTTACTTTTAGAGTTTCAGTAGACTGAATTTTAAATATTGACTAGAACCTGTGGGGCTAAAACATGAACTTAGATTTAGATTTTTCAGACTGAAGATTTTCCTTATTTTCTGTCTTACTATGTAAAAGTGTTAAGCCAAAAACATGTGCAAACATAGATGGAAATACACATGCATAAGGCAAAAACAATGTTTTCAACAAGCTTCAGAGTTAGTATATGACCGCTACTATTCTTCATCACAGCCTGAACTCTCTTTGGTAAGCTTTCTTATAGTTTCTTCCTGTAGTCTTCAGGAATAGTTCTCCAGGCTTTTCAAAGGACATTCAAAGCTCTTCTTTGTATTTCGGTTGCCTTTTGTTCCATTCTGTCAAGATGATCCTTCACTGCTTCAATAATGAGATCCAGGCTCTGTGGAGACTACTGCATGCCTGATAGTGTTACAGTGTGTGTGTTTTATGCCAATCAGATGCTTTTCAGATGGTATTGGATGATGGATATGTTTCTAAGTTAATAATTCTATCAATTTCGACAGGATCCTAAGATCACTGTAAACACTTATGGTTGCACCGCTCTCCTTAGTTACTCCATAAGATACGCTGCAGATGCAATCCATGACAGAATCTCAACAATGTATTGTACAGATACCTGCAAACATTCACTGTTATATGTCTCCACAAACCTTCTCTGTCCATTCAGACAACAATCCCACCATATGACCTGTTGCCTATGATTTTCAGTCCAGTTCTTGTGTAGTTTGTCATACCTCAGCCTTTCCTTCCTGGTTCTCCTCCCTAACAATGCCTTCTGGACAGCCTTCCATTTCTAATGAGGCTTCACAGAAGAGAAGATAAACCAAATAACTAGATGCATCTCTCAGGTCTTGTCTCAGATCTTTGCATGATATTTCACTCCCTGTATCTTGAGATTATGACTTACCAGCCACTATTTAAAGAACGCATTTGGTTAAAAATACAAATTTATGGTTGTAAAATCGTGGTATCGTTGGCATTTTTCCAGGAATTAATAGGTCAGTGTTAAATGACTGAAAATGTTCAAAAGACTGGAATGAAAATGAGTGAAAAAGCAGCCAAGCTATTTTAAGTATCCTTTTTAAGAGCTTTGGGAAACCTGGGGAACTATTGCTGAAGAACACTTTAAAAATTTTACAGTAAAATCAGACTCCTTGGAAGCCAAAAAATCAAAATAAGGGGGTAGTTGGGGCTTATATTAAACATATATTATATTATATAAATTATATTATATTAAACACAACTAAAGTTTTAAACAGCAGGGTTTGCATTTGTTGTCTCAAAAGCTCAGCCTGCAGATTGTTCCAAACACTCTGTTGCAACAGTTTTTTTCTAGTCTTGTATCTTTGATCTGTCACGTCCATGACAGGTTATCTGAAGCACACATCTGACTGTAAACACAGAAGCTCAAGCTGCTTGCTCTTCAAGTCTTATGTTTAAGAAGAAGGTTGGGTTAAAGGCAGGAGGGGGGCAGCATAAGCTAAATAAGGACTACTGAGAAGTCTGAATCATACAAAACTACTCTAGAAGAGTCCAGAAATCAAGTCAAATATCATTAGTGTGAGGGGACCAAATGAACTTACTGGATATGGATGTGTAAAGAGCAAAGGCCTGCAGGCTGGTGAGCTCTTTAACCCTGGTCTCCTCCACACTGTCACAGAAGATGCGCTCCCAAGCATACAGTTTCAGCAGCTTGATGCCCCGCAGCAGTTCGTTGGTCTTCTTCAGGCGCTCACTGGAATATTCCTGATAAAGGCACATCTGATTACCTAACTTCAATCCAGCACATCCAGGCCATGTATGTGACTGAGGCATAGCACGATACCAAGGACTGACAAAAACACTATAATCATATTTGACTGGTTGTATTAAATGCATTTTGGGAGCAGATAGGCCTGAGGTAAAGAGGGCTTGTGGAAAGTGGCTGTCGCGCATAAATAAATCAAAGTCCTCATTCCCCGTGGAGATAATAACTGTTTTTTTGAGGTGCTGCTATAAAAACAACATTTTTTACCTGAGTATGGGGTCCAGGGGTAACTAAATTGCATTGTTGTAAAGGATTACCATCCATTTATTTTCTAAATATATTAGCCCAAATGACACACTCGGGCATCCTTAGATGCAAGTATGGC
>VUQR01022696.1:29833-55027 GCA_015108515.1 Hemichromis elongatus
GTAAGTATGGCCAAAATTTGATACAAATAGCTACACAGTTATACAAAACAGAAAAAGAAAAAAGGCCCATGGCAGCACTCACCAGGGTGCTTTTCTGTGTTTGGGATAGCTTTGTGGCTACAAAGTATTGTACAGGAGCTAACACAGCAATGACGGTCGCTCCAATCAAGGCACTGATTCCCAAGAGGTAGTAGAGCAGGATCACTCCCACGACAATCTGAGAAGAGAAAAAAAACATTAAGCAGGAGATCAAAACTAGATTTCCACAGAGGTAGTTTTTATTCACACAACACTCCCCACTGACAACTACAAAATCCATATGAATATCCTGCAGAGATTTCTGTGAAGTGGTGACCTTATAGTAGGTCAGCTTATAGCAAACAACAAAAACAAAAACCTCACACCTAATATCCAATGAACACACAGATAGAGGCGAGTCATCGGATAGAAGGTGGGGGATTGGCTCTCTCTTTATTCTTTATAAAGGTGTCAGTTGTATAAAACACCAGCCCCCACACAGTTTCTGTCAGCTCCTCACATCAATCTCACATAACTGGAGCTAAGCAGCCAAGCTATACACTACTGTGGGGTTGCCACCATTTTATATGCATCTGTTTCTATATATCTTGCATCACCTTCTGGATTTGCAGCCCCTCGAGATAACAGCATTGTTTAAAAAAGGAACCAAATCTGCTCATTGCAATTACAACAAATTATACTGTAAGCGTCATCTCAGATAGATGTTAAATGAAAAGGAAAGAGAACAAATTGAAAAAAAAAATAGGCTTGATTAGCTCAGGTTTGCTCATCCTGAGTCATAACTGATCCTGTCACAACAGATACTTTGGCTTGTCATAGCAGGAAAAGGTGTAATTATTAATATTTTTAAAGGACTGGATTTCATCCAGGTTCCAGTTATTGTACATGCTGGTTCACTGTTATGGCTCACTGGGACATCCGATGGACCAGAGCCATTGTTAACAAAACCAAAATGCCAAGAAAGGCCTTTTTGTGTCACGTATAAAAGACTGATATCAATAAAGCCAACAGTGACTTTTAAAGCATTCATCATTTTGTCTCTTTCTACCTGGCTATAAAAGATATTTTGGAGGAAAAACATAGATGTAAGAAATAAAAAAATGATGCCTGAATTCAGACTTTGGGATTGTGATACTGCGCCCCATCCCTGTTTTTTTCTGCCATGACTAGAAAATACACTGGATAGGCTTATACAGCAGAAATGTAGTTAGGAAATAATTGTATCTGTTATGTGAGGCATCAGCGGGGTAATAAAATATTAAAATATTAGTGCAGTCACTAAACTTAAACACAGAGAAATGCAGAGGTAACTAGATCCTGTGAAAAAGGTAAAGAGCTGACATGTCTGAGATCAGTAGTGAGCTTCAAACGCCCAGTGATACATCCCATCAGTGCAGGAGGCAGTGGAGAGCAAGCGCAATGGATTCATTCACAGACAGGTGGGAACGGCCAGTGAATACAAAAACTGCTTTAACCTCCGAGATCCCAGCACGCGCACAGAATACTTTTTTTATTTTTGTTTATTTTAACACTTTTTCATTTAGTATTTGAGTTGAGCAAAGAATAAAATTAAAAAATAAAAACAAGGCACAAACACTAGACAGGGATTTACTTTATATATACTTTATAGGCACATGTAATGTGTGAGGGGTTTAATGCTAATGAGCATTGTGCAGGTAGTATTTATATTGTATCTGAGTGTTCTTTTTCATTGTTTTAGTATTTTAAAGTTAAAAATAGCTTTAAGTTCAATTTTTGGAGCTTAAAACAATTAGCTTGAAAATAATACTGGGACAGTATTTCCTGCTGCAAGGAAATGCAAGGTTTCTTTCATATGTAATTAAATCTTTTCACATTTTTATTGAATGCAAAAACACCCTTTTTTATCTGATATAGAATGATGTGGCCAGATGGAAGAAAAATGACGTATTAATTATACAGGGCCTTGAAAAAGAGCAGGTGGAAGGATAAACTACAGGTTTTTGCAGGTGTTCTGTGACAAAAAATTAAACTGATCTCCATGTTTTGCTGAAATTGTATTTGCATCATAAACAGTTGTCATATTGAAGTCTAATTTATCCCAATGGTATAAAAGTAAACATGTTAAATAACGGTGCTGCTTGTCATAAATGATAGAATCCACCTATTACAAAGTAATGCATAAAGGTTGTCTACTGCATGCATTAGCAGTCAGCCTGTTCATCTCCATCTTTATAACACCTAATGCTCTGTTTTTAAGCCCCCACATCTGTGTATGCAATCATTTCTTCCACCACATCAAAATGCACAGGTACAGAAAGACAGACACATGCGCTACCGCAGCACCCTTAGAGCATCAAACAATCTGGTATTAAAAATGCAGTGTAATACATACCTTTGACTCACACCTTAACTAATATCTAACACACTGGTGTGCAGAGAAAACTGCCAATACACAATGCAATGCAGTAACAGAAAGGCAGCAAAAGTATGACACAGAGTTACACTTATACCTGCACCGTAACACAGTGTAAAACATCATTTATAGTTCTGCAGTAAAGGACTGCAGCGTGGCCATAGAGCCACATAAATAACTGGAGGCAGAACGGTCACAGGGATCACCTGAGCTGTGACCATGGTTACAATGACACTGAGTCCCTGATAGCAAAGGTAACATTAAAGGTTCACTCTGGAGTGTTGGACCTCTAGTTCTTATTTTGTTTATGGACAACTAGATATACTGTCATCCTGAAGGTTTGAAACAGGAGGCGGGTGAAAAATGCTAGCAAGTACACATGATGTAAACAGGATTTAAAGTATTTCACAATAAATGTGTTTTGCAAAAGGATTTTCGAGAAAGGAAAAGCATTCAGCACATTAGTTACAGCTCAGGTTTAGTTACAGCTTCATGGTCGGTGGGACGGAGTTTTAACACTTTTGTTTGATTGCTAGAAAATTCTACAGGACATGTTCCAGAAGATTTTAGCTACCTTCTCCTTTTAATGTAAAGTTTATCTAGTGCAGACATCTCTGCTCCCGTTCTCTTTAGTGAGCCCTGCAACTTTCTGGGTTACATTTCTGGATGAAATGTATGTTAATGGAAGTAACCCACTGCCACACTGTAGCACAGAGCAAAATAAACACTTCAACATATCAAGCTGCCATTAGAAATGTAATTAAAGCATGAAACATATAAAGCTTCAATAAAACACCTAGACTTAGAGCTGCTCTCAGAGGAAACAAAACCTTAAAGATATCTACGGAGAAGAGAAGAACAACGTGCTTACCTGTACTGGCATGGCCCACAGGTTAGGACAGAGGAAGAAGAACCACATGAGCTGGTTGGTATCGATGGCAACCAGGTTGCAGATCTGACCTACAGTTAGCTCACCCATGGACATGGTGGAGGTGCACAGACGCATGATTTTGTTGTAGATTTTTGTCTAGAGAGAGAACAAAAAACACAAAAGGGTTGACAGCTATGCATTTCCCTGTAATGAGCAGTAGTTAATTGGTGTTTATTATAGTGCTGATTAGTCTTTAACACAATACCATGTCTCAGTACACACTCACAGACCACCTGTCCAGCTCATCGTTAACATAGATATCTAATTAGCTGATCACATGGTAACAACTCAGGAATGCACTCACAGTCAAGACAACCTGATAAAGCTCAAATTGAGCATCAGGTGATTTAAGTCAGGGGTCCCCAACTCCAGGCCTCAAGGACCAGTGTCCTGCAGGTTTTAGATCTCACCCTGGGTCAACACACCTGAATCACATGATAGTTCATTACCAGGCCTCAACTTCAAGACAAGTTGAGGAGGTCATTTAGCCATTTAAATCAGCTGTGACGGATCAAGGACACATCTAAAACCTGCAGGACACCGGCCCTTGAAGCCTGGAGTTGGGGACCCCTGATTTAAGTTATTTTGAACATTTCATGAGTTATGCTGCCCACCGGGCTAGTCTGTGTGTTTCAGAAACTGATGATCTCTTGGGATTTCACCCCACACGACTATTACAAGGACTTATATAAAATGGCCCACAAAAAGAGAAAATACTAGTCAGCTGCAGTTTTCTGTGTGAAAATGCTTTGTTGATGCCAGAGGTCAGAGGAGAATGATCAGACTGCTTTGAGCAAACAGGAAGGCAACAGCAACAACAAATAACCGTTAACTTCAACAAAGGAATGAATAAGAGCGTCTCTAAACATACAACACATCAAGCCTTGAAGCAGATGGGCTACGGCAGGAAAAGACCCCACTGGGTGTCACCCCTGTTAGCTACAAACCTAGTACTAGCAAGCTCTACCTAATAGTGTCCAGTAAGTGTATGTCTTATTCAAACATAAAGGTGTCTGATTAATTTATCATTTACACCATTGCTAAATCTTCACTAAGCATTTGTTTGCATTCATTTGCAGTTAAAAGATGCCTTAATGTTTCTTTTTAGCAATTAAATATCTACCTATTAACAGCAAACTGCCTCTTGTTGCAGCGTTATTATGTTCAGACACCTAAATCAATTGATATTATTTTTATTGCTTTAAAATTAAAACATGTAAGCAATGCAAAACTGTAGTTTCTGTGTTTGAGTCCTTTCACTGGGTGCCACTGAGCTTATCAGGTTTCAGTTTTCCAAGAAAAGATCATTAAATCAATCAACTAAATTGCATAAAATAAGATTCCTTATCACTCCAGATCAGTGCAGTGTACCTGTATGGCTCCACGCAGGTTGATGCCTGTTTCAATAGCCACATAGTAAGAAGCCTGGAGGAAAGTCCTCTGCAGGAGTAGGGCGAAGAAGAGCAGCACAGCCAACACGTATGCATTCTCCAGAAACTCCTTGGAGGAAATGAAATAGATCCCCAGCAGTTTTATCTAGAAGTGCAGGCACAGAGAGAGGTTAGACAAGCAGGAACAGTTGTTAGGAATATAGGCTGAACTCCCCTGGATTTTTAATTTCGGCTGCAAATGTTCCTATTCATCACCTCAAAATTTGAGGAAAACATCATCCATTTAAAACATATTGCCTCCATTTCATAGCAAGCTTTAATATTGTGCACGAAACTCAATTAAACTGAAATGAAACAGAGGCTTTGGAGTGAAACGCACAGCTGATATGTGGGTGTAGGCTGGAAACCCAAGAAGAATGCAGTTTGGGCTACAGACCACTGGCGGAGTATATCTCAAAAATTAATGAATCCTGCATAACGAAGTCATCATTCTCCCAGAAGGAATTACAAATTATTGATTAGAAATATGTCTGCACTCCATGGCAACTCATCCTTGAAACGTCCTCGTGCTTTGCTCTCTCGATACTCATTGGCTGAAAATGTAATTATTTTCCAGCTTGTCTAAAAACTGCCCTTCAGACAAGAATATTTACTGAGTGCATCTTAAGTCAACTTTTTCTTACCTTTCCCTGCATTGGACTTGACTTTCTAAACAAATAACTGAAGAGTTATTCTTATAGAAAGACCCTCGAGTGGCTGAATCTAAGGAACAGACACAACTTCTACAGTAATAAGGTTCATAAATATTTGACCAGGTTTAAATTAGTGCACCATCAGGCAGGTATGCAGAGGAGACAGGGCATCATAAACGTCTCACCTAACTGTAACTATAACCTTTGAGAAGCCAGAGGAAACAATGTATTGTCTCTGTTATGATTAAAAACTGCTGTCATTACCTCAAAAAAATATAATAAAACTTTTTAAATGTCAGACTAGTAAAAATTCAGCATCCATACTTGCTAATAACAATATTTTTTTTATTGCGGTTTTTATGTTGTGCTGTGTGCATGGCCTCACCGGTGGCTGAATGGTGCGATTGTCCTTGCTTATGTGGTGGACTATGCCAGAGATGCAGAGAGGACCGGCAAAGCCCAGCAGGTCGGCCAGGAAGCGGAACGTGATGCTGAGGATGAGAGGTCTGCCGAATGCTTTTCTCAGTGCTTGCCAGATCCACTTTGGACCTTGCGGCGCTATGCCTTGAGGCCTCTTAAGGGTAATAAAAAGAAGGGACAGATGTAGAAAAATATTACGACATGATGACAAATAAGCCACTTTTTTAATATTCTTTGTCAAATACAGCTAATCTGGCACAGCACAATAGCAAGTGTGGCTTTTTTATTAAAAGTTTAAATTACAAAAACTAATCAGACTGTTTCGTTAGCATGATGAAGATTACGTCTTTGGAGAGAAACTACAGTGCCATTTGACTGTGGAGTTGAACTAGCAGCACAACAAAAGGCAAAGAATCTGGATTAGAGTACGAAAGCTGGCTAACCTAGCAAAAGGAAATAACCACTTGAACATTAAAGCTGAATCAACACTATTAGATCACAGCACTACAGTAGAAACCTATAAAATGAGGTCAAGTTCAAGGTTCCCATCCACCTCGTTGCTGCATAGGATAGCATGATTAATGGCAAGTTTCACACTGCATCACATGAAAAGCCTACACAACTCCTCTGGGGTAATGAAGCTGGAGCACCATGTCAGGGACACAAAAAACAGAGATTCCACCACTGAGGAGGTATTGCTGTTAATTTCTATTTATTTATATACAGTTAAATGAATTTCCTAAAACAACACAACAGCATGGCTCAGTGAGTCAGTACGTTGACAGGAAAACATCTGGACTGTTACAGTGCAGTAAACAGTCCCAGGACATTTCCACTGTGTGTGCGCATCTCTGTGACCATCTCTAAGTCATTCTCAGAACTGTGAGAACAGCCGTGACCCTGATCATGTGCCTCTATCTTTCAATTCAAGCTCATATTAAACCTCAGTGTTTACACACACACGCATCCTTTCTTCCCACCTCAAGTTCAAACAACTGGGAAGGAGGATGTTTCGTTTTCACACACTCACACGGTAACTAGCTTCCCATGAAGTGCTGTGCTTTCACCCCCACAGAGGTCAGGATGTTGCCTCGTTCACAGTAGAATGGGAATGACCTGGTGCCTCCAGGCCTTCCTCTAAATGCCCCACCACCACCACCCTTCCCCAGCGCTCCACTGGGATCCCTCGGTCTCTCTCATCCCCTGCTCCTGCCGGAAGGAGTGGGGTTGCGTTCACACTGGACGCACATGCAGACGTGACGTCGAGTGTGACCTTCCAAACACTGGAAAACAATGACCCTACAGAGGACGCCCTTCACATCTGACCCCTGACACGTGCTCCAGAAGTGAGATGGACAGGGACACAGAGAGGGAAAGAGGAAAGAGACTGGACTGGAGAGAGTAGAGGACCAGAGAAGAAGAGAATGGGACATAAGCTGTGTTTATCACATAAAAGTCTCAAATTAAAATACCAAACACACATCATAATTATATTATTAAAACACATGGAATCTTTCTGGGGGGCATATTAATAACTAACTCATCTATTGATTCTACCAAAGAAAGAGGAATTAAAAGAGTTTAAATACCAAATTTCATTAGTGAAAGCTTTTCTTCTTCTTTTTTAATAAGCAGCAAATAAAAATGTTATTACATCTATTTAAAACCGGCTAATGCAAACAGACTTATACCAGGAGAAACCTTCAAAAATGCAGGGATGTGAAGCAAGCCTAACACAGAAAAGGCCAGAGAGGTGCTTTTATGCATTTTCTTATTTCTATTTATGAAGATGAAGACATACTAGAAAAGCCTTATAGTATGCAAAAATGCAATCTAACATATCACCACCATAAAACCATTTTTGCTAGAAATTCCCATAAGGTTTAATCAGAGGAAGGTATACAACAGGGGGAATCCGAAATAAAACACAAGCACGATACAGAGAATAAGCCTGACTGTGTACAAACACTACACGCATTCTTGTAGCAGTGTGACATTTTAGCGTTTACATTAGTCAAGTACTCACGTCTATGATGTCTAAATAAAGTTTATAAGTCCCAGAGTTCACCAAGCAATGAGTCACAGCAGGAAAGACACTGATTCAAACATACCCAGCAGAAAGATTTAAAGCAATGAAAAAAAGCACAGCAAAAGTGGGCCAAAATGAAGTGACTAAGCTACATGTTGACTTCTCACATAAATACTTAAAGTCTTATTTGTGCCTTAGAGATCAAGGTCCAAGATGATCCCCTGATAATCAGCAAAAAGAAACACAGTGTTGAGAGTTTGTATGTTCTGTGTGGGATTTCTGTGGAAGCACTGATATTCCCCAATAGGCCAAAGACTTACGTAAAGTAAATTTTAACTCTGAATTGGCTGTAGGTGTAAATATGAGGATGAATTTTAGTCTAATGATGGACAACAGTTATGTCCAGGGTATATTTCTCATCATATATTGGCTAAAGTCGGCTCCGGACTCACACAACCCTGAATTATTCATATGAAAGTCATGGATGGATGGATTTGTGCATTTAACCTTTGTTGGTTATCAGTACCTGATATATGTGCAATCATTTATTCAGCTTAAACAAAGAAAAACAAGGAAAGTAGTCGTGCTTTTGACACACACATTGACTATTCACTGGACAACAACCTCAGTCCTCTCACTGTTCTCAAAGATCTACTAAACAGTACTAACCTTTTGGTCCTCAAACGCTTTGCGAAGCTTTATATAGTTTGTGAGTGCTCTCATTGCTATGGGCAGTTTGCCAATGACCTTGAGATCGATGGGTCGTTTGTGAGCAGAGGTAATGAAGGTGTTCATCCACCAGTAGGTGGCTTTGGACAACAAGTTAACGAAGGGCTGCAGGAAGCGAACGCCGAGGTCCTGAAGGTCTTCGGGAGGTTTCACCTCTGTTGGGTTGGCAAAACACATGTAGCGCTGTAACAAATAGAAGAGCTTTGATTAATTCTTCAATTCCCCCTAGTTACCTGAAAACTGAGAGTAAACTCTAAAAACCACTGATTGGACATTAAAACTACAGAAATATCGACTAATCTGTGTACAGTAGCCGATAATTATATGTCAGCTGAACAGACTCTTATTAGTGGGGTTAATTATAGCTGCTAAATGCTAAGTAGTACAGGCTGTGTGTCTGTCTGGAAATGACTAATGTAAAGTTTAAAAGTTGAAATCAGGCTCTGTTTTAAAAAAAAACGAAATAAATAAAATTCCCAGTTTTGTTTGAAAACGGGTCAACATAGGAAAAATATCCAGCCAAATATGTTCTGCGAGATCCTGAGCATGAATTAATTAGAAAGATTTGATTTAACAATCGTTTATTAATTTTCTCAGCCAGTAAAATCTAAATTAGCTTTTTTAATGAAAGCATGTAATGATTTATTTTCTATTACTTCAACATGAAAGTTCACATCAATTATTAATATAAATTGTTTACAAACTTTGAACAGTGCAGATAAAGATACTTCAAGAAACGGAGGTCTAGCGAGCCAATTTTTTGCAGTGGATGATGGGAGAATCACTTTGCCCAGGGCTGCGTGTTTGTTTAGTGCAGAGGTTAACAGAGACAAACATATTCTGAATTGTCCAGAGGAAAAAGACAAGAAAAGTGCACAGTGGTCTGACATTTTCTCCATGCCCCGAAAGGGTCAAGAGGCTGAAAATGTCAAAAGCTCAATAATCATCTTGCTGTGCAATCAATAAAAATATTAATAAGACGCATCTAGAAACGTGATCAGAGATCAACATGAAGCCCGACACTGGACCACACGTGTGAGGGGAACCTAGTGTCTTTTAAATATACTTTATTTAAGCATCATGCTTGGTGTTGGTACATTACATAAAGTGAATGGAATAATGAAGAACGACGACTAACCCTAACCCACATATTCAACTTCACTTCAAATCAACATGTAGATGGGTAAAACTTGGGTTTAGCTGGTGTTCCAACAGGACAATGCTCCCAAACACCCACCTTACTAGCTTCGGAACGGATAAAGCAGGCTAACATTAAGATTCTAGAAAGGCCTTCCCAAAGCTTCAACATTAATCCTATTCAAATTTGTGGACTATGCTGAAAAGCTGCATCTGCAACCAGTTTAAATGAACATGACCAAGTCTGCCACGACAAGTGGTTAAATATGCAGCCTGAATTATGCCTGAAGCTTGTTGATGTCTACCAAAAGTAAAACATCTATTGGTGCAACATCCTAAGGGACACTTAACCAAATATTAGTGAAGGTGTATGTATATATTTGAGAGTATGAATACTTTTGACCTGGTGTGCATTACAAAAACCTAAACTAATTTCAAACATCTGCACATTGTTTTAATTTTTTTTTTTTCATGATTAAAGATGTACAGTATGTCATACAATCTTTCACCCAGTTCAAATAAATCACAAAAAAGCCTCCAAATTACCATGACCTTCATGGATTTTACATTATAATGATGTGCGAAAAAATAAAGCTCTCTTCTCTTTCTCTCTCTTCACAGAGTTTCCACAATGGAACAAAAATTCTCAAAAACATTGTATGTAGTTGGAGCCGTCATCATTTTAATCATCTGATTCATAAAATTGAACCTTGGGGAATAAAATCCTCCCCAGCTGCAGGGGATACTGTAAATGGCCCCAGGAAAGCAAGGCTGAGAGGAAATGTCGCATCAGTGTCTTTGAATACAGCTGCTGTATTGTCACTGTTATTGGCTAGGCTGGCTTTAAAATTTGGAGACCATCCTTTGTTTTTCATAAATATGCAGCTTCAAATAAATGTTGCCATGTTTACTTGCATTCAAATGAAAGTCAGTGAAGGTTTGTAACCACCGTCACACGTTCCAGTATAACTATTACTATTTTAAGAGCTTAACAAAAGTAGTATCACTGCATCTGAATGATCTTAAGTCACTCTCGTTTGCTTTACATACCTGCAAACACATAAGTGGACAAAGAAACAAATGTACACACTTACCCTGCCGAGGATGACGTTTATCTCTACAGTTAGTAGGAGTCCATACAGCAGCACCAGCAGTCCAGTGATGCAGTAGCGTAGCTGCCCAGGGCCGATGCCATGCTCTGTGTACTTGGCAAACTTGATGGTTTTCATGATGAAGGCCAGCACCCAGTAGATCAGCAGGGCTAAAGGGATTTAGCAGGAATCAGGGTCACACAGTGAATTACCAAATAATCCGGAAACGATAAATAACTCAACCGCAAACTTATATTTCAGTCTAAATGGAAAAGTCTGTCATCACTATGAAATCGCTCTATCTGAAACTTAATTTGTGCAAAAGGTGTATTTTGTTACACGCTGGGATACATTTCATATAACTGTGTCCATGGTTTAACTTGTGTTATAATTTATTTACCATGTAGAGACACCATTCATTCTCATGTTTCAGCTGCATAAGAGAACTGTTAAGATATAAGTTTTGCCATCAATGTATTTTTCTTTCCTCTTTTTCCATTACACTGCCCTGTCAGAGTGTTTCAAGCAAATGTCTAATTCAGGAAAGTGAATGTAAATCTGATGTCTTTGTTCCATTGTGATTTTTGATGGAGCTACACCATATCAGTCTAGCAGGTTTATTGCAAATAATGAGACAATGATAACAGATTCATGTTTCCACACAAAGGTTACACTCCTGGCCAACAGCAAAACCACTGAGATTTTTTTTTCTTCTTTATTATGAAGAATATCTCTAGCATGAAAGTCACCGCCCAAGGCTCTCTTTAGAAGATGAATTTTTGCCTGGCTGTGAAATGAAAACCTTACAGCCAGGGCAGCTGAGTGACTCAATGGGAGCCTCAAATAAAGCACCAGGAGCTGCACACAGATGAGTTAATAATGCCCAAGAAGGAAAGGAAAACTGCATGGTGATTGTTTCACGAGAACTAATGGACAAAGGTGAAGCGTGACACTGCTCTATTTATCAATAATTATCATGAACTAGCAGAACTGAAAACACCGATCATCATTTCATAACAGAAAACTAAATACATTTGCCATGGAGATGCCTATCTGCTGTGCAAACTGTGCAGTGCTTTCACTTTATATTAATTTTCTGAAGGAAAATGTATAATTAATATCTGCACAGAGGAGAACAATCCCCCTCGATGACACTTCCCTGCATCATTATCTGAAAGTAATGAACCAGTCATCTGCAAATGACCACGCTGACCCTGCTGCTCTGTTATGTAATCCCGCAGAGTTTAGTAAATCAATAATCAGTTGCCATTCAGTATCGGAAATTCAAGTAAGTACAAAGCTAATGCTAGCTTTACAAACCGTGATCACGATTCATATTGCATTCACTTGATGTCGGTGTACGAATGAATATGCTAAGCAGTATATCCAGTGTGAGGCTGACAGTAAAGGTAAACTTGTATCTCTCAGGAAAATGTAAAAAAGAATCAACAGACTCTACCTAACAGTAGTTTGGGAAAGTTGGAGGTCTCAATGTTATGATAGTAGACAATAGAGGTGATGCCAGCCATGAAGGCCAGAGCTGCAGGCATGTACAGGTGAAGATGGAGGGATTGAGTAAACCTGCAAATAAACATCAGATAGAGAAAGAAACACGTTAGGCTCGTAACAATAATAATAATTATTATTATTATTATATTTATTACGCATTTCTAGAATTTTTTAAAGTAGGATGTAAGCCTCCCTGTACCCACCCACTCATTAAACAGATGCCTTATTAAGCAAGTAAATTAGCCTAATTTCTCTTTACCTCAGAAGGCTAACAACCCCAATCTCCACAACTAATCTAGAGCCCGGTAAACAAAATTAGACAACAACAGGATACACATAGAGAGGAATCAGATAACATGAACAGTTTGGATTCTGCATCAAGATATAGCTCTGTGAGTCAGTTCATGAGATTATCCAGGAAATGCAGGCAGCACTGTCATCTCACAGCAGGTCCTGGGTTTGAACCCACTTGCCAGCTGAAGCTTTTGTGTTGAGGAGTTTATATGTTTTGCCTGTGGCTGCATGGGTTGTCTGCGGGTACTCTGGCTTCCCCTCATAGTCTAAAGACATGCAGGGTAAAGCCCACTAACTTGTTTTCAGTTGGCAAATATTAACATTTGGCTCTCGGTGGCTTTGTCTGTATTGTCCTGGCTGGCGGTGAATGCTAGCAGGGTTCATTGTGCTAAGTAGCATTCTTCTATCTGCATTAGACTTTCTCCGTATTTTTTACAAACCCACTTCAGTATGCTCTTATTTCCCTACAGTAACTATAAGAATTTTCCCATTTGCAGTTAAGGACATGCATTTCAGTAAAAAGACCTTTTCACAGCAGCACATTAATGAGGGCTCTGTGCCTTCTCTAATGTTACATGTAATATGTGCTTGTCATGTTAAAATGGCTAATTTAAAAGAGTCTGTGCTTTCTTTTTCTTTTTTTTTTCCTTGCTCCATGGCATCTTCTCTTGGCCTAGCGAAGCTTTTGCATTATGTCAACTCCTCTTTGTTCCACAAAGTGCATTTTTTAAACTAAACAAAAGCAAATAAAGATGAACATTCTCACTAGTGTCATGACATAACAAACATCGCCTCATGATGATTTTGTCATCATGAGGCTGCAGTGCTGTATTATTAAAACATACCCATCTGAGACAATGCCCTCTGCAATCTCACAGACGAGGATAAAGAGCAGGATGAAGGTGAGGAGCCAACGCAGATTGTGTCCAGGAAAGTGAAGCCAGGTGCTGTGATGGATGTGGACCTTTGAACTCTGGCTGCCCCAACCTCAAACATAAACCAGGGAATCAAAGTGACTGAAAAGCAACATGGTCGTTTCACTTTTAAAGTAGGTAAAATGTGAATAAGATTACAAAGACATTTTACTCACAGTAGATAAAGACGGTATCAAAACTGAGAAAATATGTCACTCTAAAGCCTGTATATACTTTTCAGCATTGATGGCTAGGCTCTGATACCATCAGGTTATGGCATCCATGTTTTTTGAAAATACAAAATTCTAATTTTGATTGAACTGACCATAGAGCAGTTTTCTCCTTTGCTTTAGTTCATTTTAAATGAGCTGGAGAGAAGACAGAAACATTTCTGGATCACTTTCACATACAGTAGGTTCTTCTTTTCGCTGTAGATCTTTAACCTGCACTTGTGGATGGTTCAGTGTATTGTGTCCACGGGCAGTGATTACTGCAAGGGTTTCCAAGCCCATGCAGTGATTTCCATGACAAAACCATGACTTTTTTTAAAGCAGTGCTGCCTGGGGCCTTGTTCTCATATATAATCAAGAGTTATCTTTTTATGCACAGGGGGAAAGAACATTAGCACAAAGTAAGATGGCAAAAGCCATTTTTTTTATGGGAGCCTCTACTAGGAAAAAAAAACCTTGTGAGCAACCTTGAATGAATGCGTTGTACATCATGAGCTCCATTATAAAGAGCTGGCATGCTCACAGCATGGTGAATAACTTACAGAAGGGAAAATAAAAAGATGGCTCTGCTGGGAGAAAATGCCAGGCTGCTAGAGTAAAGCAGGACAGTTGTGTTATTATCACTTTGATTGCTTGACTCTCTGCAGGCAAGGAGCCAATAGATGTTGTTAGATGGCTGCTTGCCTGAGATCCTTAAGTCAATTATTTCAGCTCTAACTTTTTTTGCTCAAACCTCCTTCTCCATTAGTTTTCTCTTAGACAGATGTTGGTCTCAGTTTGCCCTGTAATACAATAAAGCCTGGCTTGTAATACAGTAACTGATAATCAAAGTGCAATTTATATTTTAGATTTGATTCGCTGATGTCACAAAACACATTTCTACTGATGAAATTATGTGAATCACTCCTCCCTTCTTGGCACCTTAACAGTTTTTCTCAGTGAGAAATGCTGGCACAGGCTGGCTTGTACTCCATCACTTCCTCTAACTCTTTTTGATGCATACTCTCTGCTCAAGTACTGAACAGCATAATTAGAATCAGCACCATAATATTTACTCAAATAATTCGACACTAGGGCAAATAAGTCACATATTAAGTGATTGCATTGCAGATATATAATGAAAGTATGCATTGCATCAAACAAACTGTGCATGAATTATAATTTATATGGATTTATTATAGCCAGCAGCAGGTAATAAGGATTCATTCAAGTCTGCAAAAGAAACAGTCAACGATGGTGTTGTGATGCACATATCCCCAATATCCTTTTTTAGCCTTGAAGTGACATGGTGAAAATAATGAGCTAACTCTCTCAAGGGTAATGCACATCACAGGATGCTGGCTTAAGAGGTTTTATCAAGTGAATCAAGATAAACAGAAAACATTTCACACCCCTGAGGTTTGTCTTTGGTGAGAAAGTTGTTAGTGAGAGCACATCAGCTCAGTGTGACAGGAGAGAGAGAAAACACCCTGCAGCTTGCAGCCTGTTATAATCTAACAGTGGACTTACAGAGGAGCCCCTTAGTGCCTTATCAGTGAGCATTTTTGTCTTCAAGTTAAAGTAAGGACAAACAGAAACATTTATAGAGATATCTGCAGACAGAGGATTTTTTTCATTAGGACAAGTAGTAATATTGAAACATATGGAGAAATAGCGTTTTAAATGTGAGAATTGACAGGAATATCACTAAAGTAGAAGCACAAATTGTTTAATTACACTATTATTGTCCAGATAATAATAGGGAAAATAGTGTAAAAGCTATATTTTGCATGTTCTTCCACTTGTCCAGCAATGAATAGTGAGGACTTATAGAGTGGTGTCTTGCTTTTGAAAAATGAAAAGGAGGGCAGTAAATGGGTACACACTCACATTACACACGCACCCATGTGAAAGGTCAAATGACAGCACTGGAGCATGTGTGACTGTAGCAGCAAAATGTGTGTGTAGTGCTGATCCCTTACACGCTGCTGATGACTCGAACAGAAATGACCAGCAGCCAGAAAGGAGGGCAAACCAGGTGCAACCTAATGCCATCATCTGTTTGCCTGCATTTTATCGGAAGACTTTAATTTGCTTGAAAAAAATGCTTGCAGCTCAGTAATTATGTCCTCATGTTGGGTCACTGAAGACGCTCACCCTTCCATAGGTGGCTAACCCATACACCTGCATATATTTGTGGGCGTTTTAAATTGAAGAATGAAATGTGCAATCAAAACCACTCATCAGTGGCATAAAGGTTGAGTATACTGAAATGAACAGACTCTATAAAGCAAGTAAAACACTCACTGAATATATCATGCAGTAGTTTATCAACCGCATGCAAGATTAAACAAGAGGAATGTGAGAAAGACAGAAAACATATCGAAGCCCATCGTGCTGACTTGTGCTGACACATTATCTGAGCATGTGCTGTGTGGAAGTCAAGGCAGGTAAAACTGTGCAGTGAAAAGGAGGATCTCACTGCACATTGACACTCACCGATAAAGAGGATGGGAAAGGTGATGAAGAGGACAAAAACATGTGGGACCACATTGAGCGCATCCAGGAAACAGCCGTTGTTCAGAACACCCCCGTCCACGTTGTAGGCCACTGAGTTATTCTCGTTTCCACAGAATGCCAAGGACATGGTGGAACCGGGACTCTGCAGGGAACGGGAGGAAAAGGAGGAGGAGGAGGAGAAGAGACACAGACGGAGAGATTTAAAAGAAGAGGTTCTCAGAGCATGTCGTCTTTTCAAAAGGGAACACTGACGTCTGCAGTGGATCCCGATAATTCCCAAGGTGTCTTCCTTCCTGTTCCTTCTCTAATCCAGCTCCCAAATATCAGCTCCAGTGAAAGAGAGGAGACAGAGGAGGAGAGAGGAAGAGGTCAGGGATAGTCACAGTCCAGCGCAGCAGCGGCAGCAGCAGCAGCGACAGCTCCCTCTCCTCTGTGATAGTTTAAGCAGCTTTTCTGGCCATGCCGGTGAAAAGCATCTGCATCTCGTCCATCCGCAGTCTGCAGACATCCTCTAAGGCTCAAGCTTCACTTGTGCACAGAACTGCACAGCTCCACTGGAATACAGTCAGACATGCTCGCATTCCTTATAACACACACACACACACACTGTTAGAGCAGCGACAGCATTCTGCAGTCCACCTGCTATTCCTGTCTCTTTGCAATCGAGAGCTCAAAGTCGACCTTGGGAGAGGAGCGCAGAAGGGGCAGAGTGTGCAGGCGAGCTGGAGAGCAACTAAAGGTAGGAGGGGGAGGGTGGAAAGGGAACAGTGAATGATGAAGAGTGAGACACTGGGATACAGCTAGTGGATGAACAGTGCAAACGTCATACAGAGGTACGTGTGAAGCATGAGCAAGCGCATCAAATCTAAATCCCCAAAACATGTTCTCAGGACTTACATAATTCTAACTCCCAATTTTTTAATCAAAATTATAGCTTTTAATCAAAAAACAAACACAATAACAAAATAACCAGGCTCAACACATGAGGAACGATAACATCAAATATTTATGAATTCCTGGCATGGATGCATTATGTGCATGGTCCTGCAGAGAGAAATCCCACTGCAGCCAGTAGCAGCTTGCTTGTAGAGCAGGATCAGCAAAGAGCCACATGGGAGCAGATTTCAATAATCCATCTGTCGACCGGGGTAGACCGATGGCCTTTTCTTAGCGTTTAAAATCATTTACATTCAGTGTAATCCATGGCTGATGACCTTTTACATCATTGCAGCAAGGAGACAAGCTTAACTGTAATGAGCAGTTTACACGAGTGTTTTGTTGTTTACACACACAGTTGTCTGCTGATTCACGTACACAGACTCAGACTGTGGTACAACAACAGCAATGTATATTTAATATGAGAAAGAATATAACTTACTGTAGGTTCAGGAAGAGAACTCATGTTTGAAATGAGGAGAGGTTAAAAAAGACATTTCACAGGGAGAAAGCTTTAAAGAGGCCGCCAAATTGGAGGGTGTGTTTGGTATGTGATGTGTGGAGAGCGGGGCATGTAAATTTGTATGACACAGTACAGCTCGAGTTTCCTCTTTGAACTGACTTGCAAGCTTGGCCAAAAGTGTGGTCCTGTATGTAAGGCATACCCAGATATAGACATTAAATTCAAGCTATCTGTTTAAAAGCAAGTTGGTTCTAGTTACACTTCAAGCACTGAGATATATGGGAAGTAGGAAAGGGACACCAGGCATAGCTGTAAAATGATATTCCAGTTGGTTTTTGATTTCATCACCCAATATATGATGTTTGGGTCAGCTGCAGCCCTACCTATTCACTTCCTGTACATATCAAATATCTCAGTAGATATTGGCTCTAATTTTGTTTAAAAATAAAGAAAAAAGTAGGGTCATAGGACCAAGTCCAGTTTAACAATAAGAACACAGAATACAAATTGTTAAGTCTGTTGGGGATTACTTTTTTTTTTCTACTACCAGCATCATGCTTCAATTAAAGATTCATTTTTATATTACACTGCCCCTAGGCTAATATTATACTTTCGTTCTGTGGTGCCCTACATCAGAGATGGGCATCACTGTATAGCCTGGGGAGGGTTGAAGCATCAGAGTGGGTGAGGACAGAGAAAATGACTAGACAGAGCAGCAGCCTCTCAGAGATGCACCAAGAGAGGAAAAGTCAACATCATCTTAGCATACTCACAACACAAAGGGAGAACATAGAGTCCAAAAAATCCTAAAATATCAGACTGGCCCCAAAATAGACACTGAGCCACTGTTACATCATAAAACCCCAAATACAGATTGATGCCAACCAAACGACAGTGGCTTAACTGAAAAGAAGGTTTGACTATGTGTTGGCTGAAGTAGTGTGATGATTATGTCTGTGGGTGTAAAGTGAGGGTAAGGGGTGACCAGTCACTCATGCATTGTATTGTGGCATCCATGTGCATCTACTTTCCAGGCATTTTTCTCACCTGAGAGAGAAAGAGGAAGGGGGAGGTACTTGTTTTTGTAAAATGCTCCCCATCTGCCTGTGACAATTTGTTACCACACTCAGTGCAATGGCCCTATTGAGAAATCAGCACACCCAATAGTTTAAACTCTCAGAACTCGCCTCCAGAAATAAGCCTCGGAGATGGATGAACCAATTACAGCGCACACAGGGATTCACTGACTAAAAAGGAACTGAAATGACTTGTATCGTCATTGGATAGGCCTTAATCTGCATAGAGCTCATATCTGTAAAATGCTGCGTGCAATTAAATCAAGATACTTGTGTCTTTTGTGTATTTTCGACCTTCATCGTAGGAATACAATTTTCGATGCTTTAAATTGAATATTGATTAAGCGACTGAGCAGGTTACAGATATACTATAGCAGCGCTTACCGGTTTATACCGTGAGATCATTGTTCCAGCCTCGTATCTCTGACTTCAGAAACAATCTTCTGTCACATCCGTCGCTTGGATGTTAAAAAAAGAAAAGAGGCAAAATCTCGTAAACAGCACACTCTCATGTGTTCAGAGTGCGGCCGACTTTTCGCTGTCCTACTTGCGTTTGACAACCCAACCGCAGGCGGTGGTTTACGGGTGACGGCAAGGAGCTGTCCACGGTGCTGACCCCGGGTACCCAGGAGGAGGAGGAGGAGGAAGAGGAGGGGTTGCAGGAAGAAAGAGGCAGATCTTTCCGGCCAACCTTTGGACTGTATCATGAACCGTAGAGGTAGAACGGCGGCAGGTACACGCAGCACGGCGGCCAACTGGCAGCAGACAGATGTCACGTATGAACAATGAGGCGGGAGTGGATGACTGCACAGAGCTTAGAAAAGAGGGAAGCGGAATGCTTCCAAGCAAAGCAACACGCATGTAATATTACATGAAACCCACGCGGTGCATTCTTTTTATTTTTTGTGTTTGCCACCTTTAACTTTAACACCTTTAACACACCGATAACAAATCTGATGCTGGCCCATTTGATGACACGGAGGGTTATCTAAAGCAGAATTATACACACACGATTTCATTCGATCGGTATTCATAAAGAAGCTTTGTCGCCCCCTGTGGACATTAGGTGACAACCCTTTACATATCTTGCAAAAAGACGAGTAAAGAATCAAGCCGTTGACCTCGTGATCCACCTTTGAAACCAACAAATGTCTAACCTGAAATAGTTTAAGAAGTTTTACAGTCAGCTTCAGTTACGTACAAAATCACATCGAGAAGGTCCTGGACTAAAATCCACCAACTGGCAGGGCTTTATGGCACCTCCATGCCTCCTCTGAGCCAGCATCCACACATACATTCCCCCCACAGCTCAAAGTCATACATGTTGGGATATCTGTTGATTGGCTGTAAGACTCCATTCAACAGTGTCCAAACAGCTGTAACACCTACCCTACCCTGGATAAGCAGGAAAGAATATGGATCAATGAAGCTTAAACAAACTTATAATTATATACTGCGTATAATGAAAAGGCATAAACATGCACTCGTATAATTATTTTTTATTTTTACATACATATTTTTTTGCATCGCTAGAAGAATACATTGAGCAGAAAATCAGTATGCACAACACAATCTCATTTCATGTCCTCTAGAGGAGCTATTGATTACAATTTGTCTTTTTATCCCTTTTTTATACTGACAGATGAAAGGAAAGCTCAGGTGTGTCCAAATTAGAAGAGGCGATGAAGATTGGTGGTGACAACTGCATATTGACTGGACCGTCCTTCAGCAAACCAAGACAGTGACAGCTCTTACAGACAGCATGGCTCAATTTTAAAAAGAAAAAACAAGTAAAGACAAAAAGACCATCTTAAGCAAGTGAAGGTATCGTATTGTGATTGGTGAATCGTGAAAGAAAGCTTCTCAATTAGTCTGGTTTTCTTGGCAGGTTGTAGATGAGATCAAAAGAACGTCCTGCAAGTGAAAAGATCTGTCAGATCTACTTTATTCAACTGCACCAAATACAAACCGTTAAACCTGCTGTGCTTTATTACAGGTTAACAAATGTATGCGCTGGAAAAACCTCAGTCACTTCAAACTGAATGCTACATGCCAACACACATGCAGCTTAGCTACAGAAACATGAAATAATTTTAATTATCTTTATAAAAAATAAAAAAAAACACTACAGATCCAACTCTGGGAATGGGCTAGGTTTCAGAACATGTAACAGTCCCATTGAACAACATGAATCAGAATAACTGCTGAAGGCTGGCAGGAGTCCTAGGCTGCTTTTACAAGTGTCCATGACCTCATGATACCGCAGAAGCCGTACGTGTATGGATGCGTTTATTTACGACTCCCTAGGTTGGGATCTGACAGATATATGGTCGCACAGGTCACTGACCGCATTAGTTCTAAATGTCCTCACTCAAACGGCATGGCTTTATCACTGGAGAGGCTATCTTGAAGTGACATTTTCTAAATAAACTGCATATTGTGTCCATATAGAGTTATTGTCAAGTTTTCTTTATGTGTCACTTGCCAAGCTATAACAGGAAGAGAGATTCTTTGATTTCCTCTAAATGACAGCGAGACTGTCACATGTCCTTAAGAACAATGACAAAATAAAATGGGACCAAACAAAAACAAGTGCAACACCAAACATCCTCTGTGACGTGCAGTAAAGAAGAGGAGGTTTGAAGACTACGTCGATTACCAGGATGAGAGTGAGGTGCAGTAGTACGAGAGGGAGGGCTAGTGCTGAAGTAGGTAGCCATGTCTGTAAAGTGTTGCACTGCCTTCAAACACCTTTCTGTTCACAGTGGGACTGACTGATGCTGACTTAAGGCTGCATACACATGCACACACACACACATACACACACACACACACCCATAAACAGCTGAACAAAATAAATTTTTATTTCATTAAACGGTTAACAAAATTCTGCATAAATAATAAGAAAAACCTGAATGCTTACACTTCATCCTCGTAGTCTTTTGGGGGGGCCACAGCGATCACCACATCGATCCAATCCTGGAGGTGAAAACACTTTAAATTTGCATGTGACTGAATCAATAGGAATTATGAACTCAGGCAGCCCCACAGAATCTACAACACACACAATCAATCAGGCTTGATAAGGTTTTTAATGAAAATCAATAAAACACCATGCTGCACTAAGGGGGGAAATTTCTCCTTAAAAAAAATGGAGAATGGCATTTCATTTCATCTGAATCTCAGGGTTCGTACCCCTCCACCGTTCCAGGCTCGAGTCAAAGAGTTTTGTCCCTCAGTCAGTGTAGCATCAATCAGGATCTTCCCATTCACAGCCATGAGTTCATCCCCGGGTACAATCCCACCTACAAAGACAAACATCAGAGATATTTAACTGGCCAGCAGCTTCAACAGGAGACAATAACAATGCTATAAATGTTCAAAAATAAATACAGGCATTTTCTACAAAGACAACAACATTAATTTAGTCTTCACAAAACTTTTTTTTTTGCAGTATTTACTCTCTTTTTCAAATATTTAGATTGGTTTAGCAGTTTCTTAATCCTGTGTCACCAAGTGTATCCTATTACATTTATTGCAAAAATGATGCAAATTGATTTTCAATTTTTTGCCTTTGTTTTTTAACTTGTCAGAAGGTTCAATAAATACTCCAGTTTCAAAAAAGTTAAACATTTTCTGACTATTCAGGTTAACAGGTTTAAGTATGCCTGGATAACACTGATAACTAATGCAGCGCCTGTTGTCACAGAGAAGGTGCATGTTACAGTAAGGAGGTTTATTGATCCCCTTTGAGGTCAGAGACAGTCTCACAATGCCCTTGATGATGTAGTCTTACTACAAAACAAAAAGAACAGGAGCGCCACTCATTCAAGCAGAGGCACACACAAACATTCACCTCATATACACACGGGAAGCCAAACTAAACTTTACAAATAAATAAACGAATCTCTGCCACTGAACCCTTGATGACACCTCATCATATATCAATAAATATGTGGGTAGCGGAGCTGCCCAGGCAGAGATTGCCCTCACTAACTTCTAAAGCTGATTATAGAAACCACTCAGCTCAGAAAACAGCTTCAAGGGTTACCTCGAATAAGATTATAAGGGGGAAAAGCCTCAAACTTAGTGTGCATGTTGCTTGAACCTGAGGGAGTGGAGCATCAGGTTGTACGTCATTTTGATGATGGTGGGCTCATTCCAATATTTCAGGGTTTTTACCTTATAATTTAAAGCACCTTGACATGAATTGGCACTATATAAATAAAACTGAAATGAACTTCTGTTCTGTCAAGTAGGAATAGGACACTGTGCACTGTATATGAAAAAACGCATGAGCTCAGAAGGGAAAACCAAAGACAAACTGCTGTTTACACCAGTTTGTATCGTGCATCTCCGTGGTGTCCAGCATTTGTTCAGATTACGCACTGTTGATGAGTCCGTCTGTCGCTAGTCAAGCACCATATTTGATTACCAAAGCGTGGCAAAGACAACAAGATGCTTCGAGAACTAATGTGGATGTGTAGGTTTTTCCAGCTGCTGACACTAGCAGGACAAAGTCATGGGGCTTTGTTAAAAGCGAGTGGTTCAAGTAGACAGACTCAAAGACATTGACGCTTGTATTTAGTGAGTTAACCTCCACTAACACCCACCTTTGCTGAGGTCAACATGCCTGTGAATAAAGCCACTACATTAATAGTGTACCAAACTTTAAAAAACTGAAATACGAATTTCTAAATATCATGACATGGAAGTATGGTCATTAAAAACGAACTAACCGTGCTTATCAGCAGCACCAGCTTCATACACTGCAGATACCACCAACTTCCCTAAAGGAGAGTCTGCTCCCCCCTCCAGCGCCAGGTCGAGGTTTCCATCCTTAAGAATGATAAGCAAACACACCATTAGTCATTTTTTGAATATCTTCCTTTTCCTCTCCTTGCAGGAATAAAGGCTCTGCCTACCTTTTTGATTCGCAGCTGCCTCACGTCTCTGCCGGCTATCTGGTCCCCGGAGAACTATGACAGAGAAAGGTTTGCAGATGAAGAGGCACAAAATAACCTCGTAATAAAACAATAAATGAGGTGGCAGCATAATGAATAGCTCTCTAATCTTACAACATGTGTTTAGCCACACACAAACAGAACTGTAGGGAAAAACAGCAATTTAAAAGATCACTGCAGCTTTTTAAGTTAACAACAAGCTGCCAGTTTCATACCAAACTGTTAATGATAATGATAATATATGTGATCTATTGGCTAGCTACCAGAAATTAGTTATGGAGCCATTAACAGTATTTAGTCTAGCTTATTTTCCAGGATGACACCTTCAAAACACTTTTTGATAAGAAATTAGTTTCTTAACCTTCCAACTTTATAAATTGTGTCAGTAACACCCATTTTTAATGCTTGTTTGTGACATAATTCTTAAAAGGAAAGTAATTAGACTTATCAGCTCTCTTGAATATCTACTCATCTACATGCTTGTAAACAAAAACATTAAATTTATATTTTCACTAATTTAAAAATAATGGACAGGATCTCTAGTAGTCAAATGCAGTAAGACCATTTTTGCTGCTTTGGAGCCTCACTGTATATTTTAATAGGCTGTAATAGAAAAAAGCCTTAAGACAGACATGATTATATATGGTCATATGTTATAATGACTTTTTGAAGGCTTTGTCAAAGGATCATGTGCTTTTGTAAGAAACTTTGTAGCCTATGAAAAAGCAGAACCTGAATTTTGGACTGAATTTATCTAAACAATCGTTATTTGTGATTTTAAACTACATATCTGCAGCATTTTCTGCATGGTTGCAGTGTTAGGCTTGGCCATACGATACCATGGAGTAGGGGTCAAAGTCATCCACATATTTCTGAAATCCCTGAAAGAGAAGCAAAAGTCAGTTCATTAAAAATGATCAATATGTCAGAAGGAAGTTAATAAAGAGTACATCACTGTAGACATGAGCTGTTTATCGAGTCATTGCATGGTGTGCTGGCAAGATTTCCTTTGACAATCACTTCTATGTTGATCTGATAAAGGCGAACCACAGAGTCAGTTATTTAAAAAGAGGCATTACAAAGTTGCTTTAAAAGTCTCCCCCCTTAATTCTGTTATCAAGACAATAATTCACACTAACACGCACACGCACAGGCAGAACAAACTTACAAATCATTCTAAACAGCTGTTTAATTTCACAGGAAGGAAACAAGAGCAAACAGACATCACATTTACGCAGCTACGATGAGTCAGAGAGGCGTGTGTTTATCCGGCCCAGCCGGATAAATACACATTAATATAAGCTCATTAACTGCTGCTACACAGTGGCTCAAAGTTGGACATAAAAGCTGAACTCATAAGTAATGCACGTTTTTATTTGTTGTGGCTGGAGAGAGCAGCGATCAAACAATGCAAACAGTTTTTAGTGTTTAGATATTAAACAAGAAAGGGTAAAG
>VUQR01022696.1:56684-76229 GCA_015108515.1 Hemichromis elongatus
GCGGGTTGAGGGGACGATGGAGGTCGCGACACACGAGACGGGTAATGAGAGGAAGGTTGGGGTGGCGGCTGAGGCCTAAGCCTCTTATTCTTCAAAGTGGATGGCGCAGAGGGAGGTTTCCTAGAGTTTGGTGGGGAAGGGGGCCGGAGCTGTGGAGATGGAGAGGGGGGGTAGTTAGGGATAGTTGGATTCAGGTTGGGCGACCGTGGAGGGAGAGGTAAGGGAGGCGGTGGCTGGCTAGTGCTGGGTTGGGTGGGGGCTAGTCTTTTTAGTGGGCCTCTCAAGCTCTGATCCACTTCGTCCAGGTTAATGTCGTCCAGATCAGTGGTGGCCAGGTGAAGACCACCAGGAAAACGCTTCACTTTTGGCTCAGAAGCAGGGGAGCGTGGCGGGGAGAGCTTCAAAGTCAGAATGAAATGGAAAATAATTCACTTTTTAAACTATTTCACAATGACTTCATTAAAAAAAAAAAGAAAAACCCTCCTGAACTTTTCTACCAAATTACACAGAAACATGACATATATTTCTAGTTAAGAAGGGGCTGTCACAATGTTGAGACTGGCTGACTGTTCTGTTCAACAAACAAACGGCATTTAATATTCAGCTCATGGTGCGCTCTCCCTGCTTTTCGTTCAATGCAAATGAGTGAACCGATGTCAGCTTGCTCATTATTGTTGGGCTGCTGTGCCTTAAGAGCAGTATATATGTTCTTTAACCAGTATAAAAAAATTGCATATAAAATTACATTTAGACAGAGGCCTCTGTACCTCAGGGGATTCGTTCTCCACACACGAGATCTGCTCCAGCCGTGTCTGACACAGACGCTCCACCCAGTGCTGCACCTTTTCTGACTCCTCTAAGTCTTCCCTCTCCGTCTCTGAAACCTGGTACAGAGTCATAGCCAGGCAGCACGACGGGACACAACGGGAGTCAGTCCTTCACGCATGCTTGCACACTGATCTAAAAAATAACCGAGGTACGCAGCTGAACTCGGCGCTTGCTCCTCTGCACCCTCTAAACATACCTCCTGAACCAGCCGACTGATCTTGAGTTGCTTCTCTCGCTCGTGCATCTCTTCCTTCTCTTTGGCAAGTTTCAGCTCAAACTCCATCTCCTTCTTGTTTTTTCTCTGTTCCTGCAGTGTGTCTGTGTTGGACACTTTCTTCTTTTTCTTCTTTTTGTCTCCTTTCTAACATGTCACCAGTTAGTCAGAATACAAGGAAGGAACGGGGACAGGCAAACATGCCAATCCAAACTCAAAAGCACTGCAGGCAAATAAAGCCTAGTGATGCCACACAGTGTATGAATAAAACAACCCTAGCAAACCACTTTCACTTAGTAAATAATGCTAAAAAGCAAAATGCCTGATTTTGAAACTCTAACTAACGCTATAAGAAGACATCACAGCAAACTGAACCCACACAGCTGGCAGTACCTTGCGTAATGATGGCAGTTTCCCCTCATATCGATAAAACCAGCCAAATGCTAAAGATAGAAATGAACAGAGGTCAGGCTTACAAAGATGATTTCAGATTAAACAGTGACATCAAACTCCATGCAGCCCAACCAAACAAAGCACTCAAAGAGAGAAATCAATCCATTCATCCGAGTCAAAAAATGAAGCTGTAACTTCATTTCAAGTGATGAAAAAAATGTGCCGGAATTAACTTTTAGCAGCTTCTACCAACAAACTAAACAGCTGGAGTAACAATTTGAACATGAGACTCCTATTATGAAACCGTGATTGACAAAGGAAATCCTGCACTTGTCTTTGTGTTTCCCGCTTTGCCGTCACAATGTCAGCTGAGGTTCCACACTCACTTCTCTGTCCTCCTCATCTTCCTCGGCGAGAGAGTCGGCTTCATCAGCGTAAAGGAGAGGTCACAAAAAGCGGCACAGCACACAGCAGGGACAGGGAGAGAAAGAGCGAGCATGCAGAGAAACTGGGTAAATGAAGTAAAACACAAGTGCTTCTCTGGTTTACGCAGAGAAGTTAAACACAGAAAGAGGATCCATTGATTTTAAATAGAAGACACTGGCATCTGTCCTTACGAGAACTTTTGGCCTTTGGGCTCGGTGTGGTTCTCGGTGATGGGGCCTTTGGACTGGATTTGGGGCTTTGGGGTCTGTCTGTACCATAGTCCTCCTCCCACTCTCTGTTGTGTTTTTTCTCCATAGCTTCAATCCTACAGAGATGTACGAAATATACAAATGTTCAAACAATATTTACTTGGAAAGTCATGCCATAAAAGTAATAATGATTCGAGTACCTTTCCATTTCCTTCTTATAACGCTCCTCTTCTTCTGCAGCTTTCTGAGAGAGCTCCATCTTTCGTCTAGTAAAACACACCAATAATACAAACTTTAAAGTCTGTCTACACAACATATTAGTGTACTGGGTTCCAAAGACACAAAATACACTAATCAGCCACCAGTGGGTGAAAGGTATATAGATGTCACTGGAACACACATGACCCAGCTACAGGCCATGCAAGCCACTGGCCTGCAAAATCCCCAGAGAGCAGTTAATTGGGATCCCCACCCACCAGGATCGATCCAAAGGATCCTCTGCCAGTGTCCAAATGACGCGTCTCGTGTCCATGCTTTGACATGTTAGAGCCATTTAGGTGACCATCGTGGTGCAGGAGATGCTACTGCTTTGGTTGTTTGGTGTCTGTAATTATAACTTGTCTGCGTTTGAGTGTCAGTATGTAATCAATATCAATCAATCAATATCAATCAACACCTTTTCCATTAGATGATGACATTTAATGTCTTGTTGTCAACATACTGATATCCCCAAACTGATTATTGACCCAATTGTTCGTTTACTTTGTAAACTTCAGGACATATTAGGCTGTGTGTCTGACAGCAGTGCTCTGTGAATGATCACAAAAAATAACCTTCCAGCTGATGCCCTGAGTGATTTTTTCCCCCTTTGTAATAATAACAAGTAGCAGCATTTTAATATTTAAAAAAAGCCTCCTATTGACGTCCGTTATTTGCATAACATTTGCCCGGGGCTCCCATATTTTTACATAAATCGTTTCAGGTGCTTACAGAGGTAATACTGTCTCATAGCCTGACATTGTCTGTGGTTTAGTTAATGCTCTTGATGTCAGTGTGACCATGCCTTAACATTATGAAATTTAATGAAGGGTAATTTAATAATAATTCATTGGCAATGTTTTATTAAATAGCCCATGATTTTCACATCCAGCTGCAGAAACAAAGCCAGGGGACCATCCCACATAACCAATGGTGAAGCCGTTTAGAGGGCTAAATTTGCATCTATTAACTGTGTGACATTTTATCACCAACAATTTTTCTCTCAATGTTCTGTAAAATTTGTTGTCTGTACATTTTAATGGTGGAAAAACAAATAAAATGCTTATTATATATGGTTAAGCCCATAAGTATTTGGACAATGACACAGTTCGTGTAGTTTTGCATCTGTACATGGACAGGGGACTTTAAAGCAAACAATAAAGACGGGAGTTTAATTCAGAGGGAGGTTAACAAAAGTACTGTAATAACCGTTTTGGTATCATGTGGATTTTTACACATATTCACTCGTTTTCAGAGGCTCAAAAGTAAATCTCTGGTTTTATAACCAGGTTAGTCACATCTTTTGATTTTAAATCCATGGTAAACTGTAATCCAAATCCAAATTGTAAGATTTAGTGAACATTTCCTATTTTCCACTCAGAAATACCATTAGAGAGGCATCAGCTGGAGAAACAAAGTGTGATCTACAGCCTAAGTGACATCTGTTTGAACTGAGTCAGATCAGCCTATGAAGTTAAAGCGACAGCAATCTTGCTAAGTAGCATGAAGTCAGCATCTTGCATTACAAACTATGCAACTCCCACCACACACTGCAGAAGCTCCGTCTCGTGTCAGGACAAAGTTAATTAGAAGTTTTGTGCTCACTCACTGTCTCTCCTTCTCCTGCTGCTCTTTAATGATTTTGTTGGTCTCCAGTGCCACCTTCTTCTGGTGCATCAGCTCCTTCCTCTCCACCTCCCTGCGGGCCTCCAGTGCCAGACGCTCCTCATCTGTCATAAACAGCTCGCTGCCCTGAGAGAGGGAGAGCCACAGACAGTAATGAGGGAAAGACATACAGCAGGGGTCCTCAAACTTTAACTCTGGAGACTGACAGGCAAGTCCAAACCAGTTACACTGACCGAGAAGAGAGGGGAGATGTCGGCTTTTGACACCTGACATGCGTGAAGCCTCATTCGTGGTCTGAGAATCACCAAGTATGTAAGCAATTTCTATTACTGGTATATAATTACAATATCCTGTGTTGTTTTTTTCTGTGCTTCTTTTCTGCATTCGTGTTGGATATGGCACAAAGTTTTCATTGCAAGTTCTGAGTTTAAAAGTTTGAGCAATAAGTTAAAAACAAATTTGGTTTTCCCTTTCCCTATGTGACAGCATGCACTGGAAAATGTATCATTTAGACACAGTTGTGCAAACTTTGGTAACTTGTGTCATCATACAACTGTCATCAGCAATGCTTTTGTTTTGTTTGTTCCTTTGAGTAAGAAATGCTCAGTGGTCAGATTTAGGAAAGTCACTGGCAGTACGCATTCCTCATCTTCACAGGTCTCCAGTTAGTTCTTTAGCTCTTGAGGTTTGAGCTGCTAAAGTAAATGTTAAATAAACTGGTACTTATATAGCACAGACAACAACAACCATTTCTATTAGCTGACCCCCATCCCCAAAGTGTGATGCCATAAAAACCAAAAAGCATAGGTCTCTTTCTTTTTGGCCTGAGTGTAATTAACTGAAGCAGGCGTTGAACTCGAGAGCAGTCGCACTATGATGTCTGAGTGCGGGTTGGCGGTATTATTCATACATGTTATTGCCACAAGTCTTAACCCTGGATTCATCAGTAGACAGGATCTTTTTTCCCTGTCGTGTCCTGTATATGTCAGTCTTGAAGCGTTTTTCCTTGTTACCTCTGCTGAGAAGTGGTACAGAGACCACTAAACATCCCTCAAGACCACATGCGTCTTTTTGTATCCTTGGCGTATTGATTTTCTGATGGTGAGCTCACTTTTGGTGTTCTTGTTCGTGCTTTGGATGCAACCGATACGGTTCCTGGAAAGTGTTTCAGAGTACAATGCACAGCCTACGGTAAAGCCTCTTTATCCTTATAACCTATCCTATGACCTTATGGCATGTTTTCACATGTCACAGTATACTGTTTAATAAACCATTTTCTGCAGGTAATGTGAGGTATAGCCACATTAAAACAGGTGAAAATGGCTGCGAGCTGATTTACATGTTCATTAAATATACACACTACTTCAGCACAAAAGCTGTAACTTAATTTTAAATGCATTGTACGCTGCGATTTATGTTTGCGACTGCTGGAACAAAAACCTATAAAAGGCATTTTAGAGGTATACTTTATATCACAGGGTTATTGCATATTGCAAATATTCTGAATGATTTATTGCTTCAGGGTTCCCTAAATATGCAGAAAAATAACATCATACCTATATGAAAAGCTGTTTTAAAATTAAAGTGTCTCTGGTATCCGCAGAGTCCTTGATTTCACCGACCTGAAGGGGATTTACTGCACACATCTAAACAAAGACGTACCCACAGATAACAACATTAGACGGGCACCAAGGAGATAAATAAATAAGATGGGAATGCCTGTCTGTTACACAGGCCTCATAACCGAGTCCCAGAGCAAACAACATGATGCGCTACTTGACTGATGATAAACGTCGCTCCTGCAGACAGCGGGGCTGAAGCACGGGCTGTGATGTCTCCAAAACAAACGGACAGTTTAATCTGAGAAATGCAGGAACGCAAAGGAGAAACTAAGCAGGAGGCAGAAGTCTCCGTCTCTTCGTCCATGACAGATGATCCCTCGTGTGTTTTACTATGTTAGAGTAACCCGCTTTCTCAGAAGTTGCTTCAAAACTGATTAAAGTGATTTTATCCAAGAGGTTACTCCTCATCTGCATATTATTCTGTAAAGTTATGCAAAACAGAAGTAGATTTTGCCCTTATTAAATATCAAGGAAATTTGGAAAACATGACAGTATGTGACTCGATCAGGATCAATGTTAAACTCCTTTCAACGACTATTTCATGCAAATGGGTTTGATTAAACAAGCTGCAATAAAAGCATAAAACAAAATCTTATGCACTTATTAATTATATATGTTCACCAGACACTTTATTAGATACATCTAACCAGTACCACACTGGAGCCTGTAGAATTGCCTTCATTTTTCACTGTATTCATTTTTTAAGGTACTGGAAACATTGCTTAGAGATTTGGGTCCATACTGATATGACAGCTTCACACAGTTACTCCAGATTCGTCAGATCAATGTGGCCAACAGCAATATTCAGGTAGGCTGTGGCAGTTAAATAATGCTCAGTTGTGGGCTCAAATTGTGCCATGAAAATATCCTCCACATCATTACACCACCAGCAGCAGCCTGTACTGTTCTTACAAGGCAGGACGGATCCATGCTTTCATATTGTTTACATCAAATATTGACCCCGCTGTCATCAGACTGGGAGATATTTTTCAAATCTTTCTGTGTTTAATTTTGACCCCAGTTTTTAGCTGACAGGAGTGGAACTCATTTTGATTCTTCTCCTGCTGTAGATCAACTTCCTTTAAAATTTGATGTGTGTCCAGAGATGATTTCCTGCATACTTTGGTTGTAATGATTGGTTATTTGAGTTACTGTTGCCTTCCTCTTAGCTAACGTCTAACATCTGGCATCAACAAGGCTTTTTCAGCCACAGAACTGCCACTCAACTGGACATTTCTCATGTTTTTACAGAGAAAACCATCTCTAAGATTTTCTCAGTAAACATTAAAGATGGTTTTGTAAGAACATCCCAGTATTAGCAGTTTATGAAATAGAACATCCTGTTGGGCACTAACCATGCAACATTCAGAGTTGCTTAAGTCACCTTTCTTTCCCATTCTGATGCCCGGTTTGAACTTCAGCAGGTCACACAACCATTTCTACAAGTGTAAATGCACCGAGTTGCTGCAATGTGACTGGCTTTAGATACATGGGCAGAAGTACCTAACAAAGTGGCCGGTGAGTGTAAATGACATCCATTTGTAGTCAAAACAAGAGTGTACTTACAGCTCCTGTCAGAACTGTAATAGTCAAACTTCTGCTGCTCTTCAGGACTTTCACGGCCTGGAAATTTTGAAACAGAGGACTTTAAATAACACTTGTAAAGTTCAGTTTTATGAAGATGAAGAAAAGAAAACAGATGGAACACATCAACAATCTCTGGAGCCTGTCTTGTGTGTCCTATTTAAATTTATCAGGGTGTGAATTATCCATTTAAATACAGGAACATGCTGCAAGCTTGGTTTTGGCCAGCAGCCCCAGGAAGGATTTTTGCTGGTTAAACACCAATTTGACTTTGGTTATGCAGCTCAGTGATTTAAGCTAAGACCAAACACCAGCAGTGAAAGAGGCCCTAACAAAAATATATAGAAATAATTAAATTAAGCAAAACACACCTCTCTGTGGTCCATGTTAGTGAAATCCACTCCGTTCACCTCCACAATCTGATCTCCAGCCTACATTTTGATATCAGGCACATATTCAGTGTCGGTCGGTTTATGAGTATTAACATTTTGTACAATCTCTGCGGTCGTTCAAAAAAAACTCACCTCAAGCCCAACTTCTGCAGAGAGGGAGCCTGGCTTGACATTACTGATGTATATACCAGGTTTCTGGGTTGGACCACTGGATATGCTGATGCCCATGCCCTTGGTACCCACAAGACTGAGGAAAACTTTCTTCTCCTTGATCTCCTTTCCTCCAATGGATGCCAAGCCTGCCACGCTGCTTTTTTTCTCCTAGAAGAGTACAGGAGAAGTCTTTCAGCTGGCTGCTAAACAAACACCATTAAGAAGAAAATATTACTTCACCTCTCACCCCCGATTCAGACACAAACTGGTCGACAAACTGCCACTTGAGGGGTTCATCTGATGAGCTGGAGAAATGAGAAAAAGCTATGAGAATTCAGCCCTGCACAGCAGCACTACTCTAGAGCACGGCACTGTTTGTTACAACAGTAATACACAAGTGGATTCATATCTCACGTTTTCACTGGGATCATCCCCACATCTGCACAAACAAAAACAAGATAACATGAGTTCGATCACTTTCATGTTAGCAGATAATGGCACAACTAATGGAAGAAAAACCTGTGGTTAACCTACGTCGAACTTTGAGTGACACAACATTCTTTGTCTTGATGAGACTGAGGACCTCCTCGTGGATGCAGGAGGAAATTGAGTATCCATTGATACGCACAATCTCATCACCAACCTATATATGAAGACAGGAGAATATTTCATAGATAAGATAGTAAATGTCATTATTTAAATTAAAGTGGTTTACGGTCAACTTCTTCCTTTATACTATATACTACTATTTTACACTAAGAAAGACCAACTGCAACAAAAAAAGAAATTGATTCTTGTATTATTGTAGGCCAGAAAGGATCACCATTATCAACAAAGGTATCAGTAATAGTAAGCAGTTATTTTGTCATAACAGTTATAAAAAGTTAAAGCACAAAACTTCTCCTGCTAGGACCTGGCGTCCACGTATGTGAACATCTCATTTTGGGTTGTCTAGACCAAAATGTCTGTGAAGGTTCTCAGTCATCCAGGTCATCGTAGTCTAAGGAGCTGTAAAAAAAAAAGGCGTTTGGACTTCTTTAAGTTGCTTGAAGACGTTTCACCTCTCATCCGAGAAGCTTCTTCAGTTCTAGACCAAAATATTACATTTTGCTCTACAAGGGCCTGATATCCACTTACGAGGACATTACACTGACACTGTTCTATTGAAATTTTAAACAAATATCCTCATATGTGGATCTCTTTTTTCCTCAGAAACAAAAATCAAGTTAAAAAAAAATCTGGTAATTCTTCATTTTTACATTCAGAAGGTCCCAAAGTGCCCAAATATTAAAGAGAAAGGACAAATGCATGCCATGGAAGAGTTCGGGTCTTAGGCTGTCTTATCTAAAATATGAATGAAATAAAAAAATACTGGCAAAAACCAGTGCTACCCTTCAGCCTCCTAGTAGACACATCTGTGGTATCAATTTTAATCTCCTTCTTTGCCTCGTTCTCCAGTTAACACATTCACAAACTTGGGTGTCCACGCCACCCGCCTGCTCGCCCGGCAGGGTGATGACGATACCCAATTAGCTTTTGACAGCAGAGGGGTAGAAACTATAAATTTAATTAAGATTTCATGTGTAAGGCGAATGTGTTAACCACTACAACACAGAGCAACTGTTATATAAGATTAAAAGGGAAAAATAAGCACCAATTTAATTTAAGTTTAATTTTCTAGTGACATTTTATTTTGTATTCAACTAGAACTAGGATCAGTAAATCCACTCCCCATTATAAAGAGATGTAATTATTCCACATGTGGATAGATTTGTAAATAGTGCTGTAACCTCCGCCTGTATATATTGTTTAAAGTATTAAAAAATCTGTAGAAACAAACATAAATTATAATTATAATACCTGTAGGCCCACATTATCAGCTTGTCCATCTTTTATAAGCTGGGATATATAAAGACCACAGCCAAACTCGAGCCCTCCTCGGACGCTCAGACCTAGACCATCGCGATTGGTCCGATCCAAACGCACCTCTTTTAGCTTCCTGCACACATTGGGTGAGAGAGGAAAATGTAAAGCCAGATGTGCGAGCCAACGAACGCTAACATAAGGTATGCCAGGGTCAATAACTGCATGCTAGAAAGGCAATAAATAACCATGTTGTACTCACCTTGACCTCTTGGGGGTGAGCAAGTCATACTCCACCTGGTGTTTGAGAGGGATGAGAGGTCGAATGGCGTCAAACAAGGGGAGGCGCTTTGGTTCGTTAATTACCAGCTTTAGGTCTCCCACCAGCACTCGCAAATCCATCGACCTGGAAAGTGAGAGGAGGATAATTAGCGGTTTTACAACATGTTACCACATCTGCCAATTTAGCCAATTACAAAACGGTGAAAGCTCCCTTTGAATAACAAACAATATGAGAAAATCTGCAAAAAAACGAATTTCCAAAGGCTGGAATGCTGTGAAAATGTAGACAATTTTTTAATCTCACATTTAATTGTTTCAGAGAGCTAGTGCTTAGTCATATCTTTGTTTCATAAAATATGCCAAATGGTTCTCAAAGCATATATCTGGAGTGCAGGTGGCTCAGTTTAGGAACCAGACTTTTCCTGATCCGTGTGGGATTTGGCTTGACATTGACCAGGAGGTGAAAATGTCACTTCTATCAGAGTCTACACACCATTTTTTTTTTAATGTTTGTACTTCTCCTTCTGCACCAACTCATGTAATTTATCAGGGTTAGCACAGCAACCTCTCTGGAGTCACGGGCATTTTTTCCCTCATAAGCAAAAAAAAAACTTCAGAAAACATCCAAATATCCCTTTAAGTATTTTTTAGGATAAAGGGCAACTGGATCAGCAATTAATGCAGCAAAGTAAATGCTATGGGATAAATTCTTCCAGGTCACCTTCCTTTTGAATAATTAATATGTGCCATTTTAGCTCCATTTGGAGGTTCAACATAAAAAGAGCTTTTGTTGATAACTGGCCAGGCTTGTCGGAGCTCAGTGGAAACTGATCGGAGGCTTAACCAATAGGGTCACAGAACTGTGCCTCTGTACAAAGATTAATTGAAACCTAGACCTATCCCTCCCCCCTCTCATGCCCTCCAGGACCACATTTTCATCAAAAACCATGACCAAGAGGTTGGAACCAGAGGTCTGCATTAAAACTGTCAGGGACAAGATTAATGTCTCCTACATATTATTCATGAAAATGTTAAAAGCTAAAGAAGCACAAGAAGACGTTTTTTGTATTTAAATATATACAAATACTACAAAGACCCATACGTGCCTACAGTTTCTTCATTGTAACCCTTTTTATCTATAGTTGTGCAAAGTTATTTAAGGACATAATCTATTCCATAACTGTCAATGTTTTAGTCATAAAGTGTGAAAAATCTGCGAGGAAATACAACACGCACTCTGTAGACATGCTGAGCAGTGACAGATGGTACTCACTGGTGATACATGCGGAGGACGTCATACAGGTAATCCTTTTCTGCTTCATTTTCAATCAGCAACTCCACCTGCAAGAAAACACAAGCATCTGGTACCATTCTTCTTCATTAAGCCCCCTGAAACACACTGTACCTCCCCCCTGTGGTCCTGTCAGCTACAGGGGGTGAGCCAGCTGAGTGTGTGTGTGTGTGTGTGTGTGTGTCCGAGTCATACAAACCTGATGACAGTTCAGTTGCAGCAGAATAGTTTTAAGGAACCGTTTGGGCCAGTCGCTGATATAACACATTTCACTGTCCGTTTCCAGCAAAATCTGTCCTAAAATAAGCTGAAAGCCTCGCTTTTTAAGACATTAAAGTTCAGATAAATCCCTGGATGATGAGGGTCCATGTGCTAAACGTGTGATGGGCTGCCCGTGTCTAACCATCAAACCCCTGGGAGGAAATAATGGCCGCAGGGATGAGGAGAGGCTGCAATAGGGAGGTTAGGAGTGTCGCCTTACATCTCAAAAAGAGGTAAACATTCACACACGCACGCCTCATGTTGAACAATCAGACCTCTAAATGAAAGAACGGGTATCATAGAGCACACACCCTCCGAAGGCCCTTTCTGCAGGGGTTAAAGTTAAGGCAGCGCCACTGAGCCACACAGGGTGTGTGAACGGTCTTTACGATGGTCATAAACTTCTCTTTTTCCTGCAGACTGAGCCACACGGACTTTGGCACCATAAACTAGTGAAGTATAGATAACTTGTTAGGCAGACGAGGATTTCTGGTTTAAAGATCAGGACTGTTTTCAAGCAGTGAGCTTTTCTATCACAATATAGTATCTACAGAATAAAAATGTGTGACTTTTATGCAAATAAAACAATAAAATTGCACATTAATCCAATTTTCAGGTGAATCAGGCCATAAAACTGACAAACATCCTCAACCAAACAATTAAGACAGTGTCACAAACAGAGACAAAGCCCATTTGTGCCTCATTCACCCCTCAGCCGCTAATTGAACCCATAAATTGTCCCATCTCTTCTGCTTAACTGCTCGTATCTGACACATTATCTAATGATAAAGCGCCCTTTGTGGAGAGCCTACAATATGGGACTCTTCTTGCCTGCGTGCAGCACAGATGGCGGTGAGGTGATCCCTGCGTGCTCTAGGGATGAAAAAGCCTTGAACATATCGTGTTCTCTTCCTCTGTTATCTTTTGCTTATGATGACTTTTTGGGGGGGAGGTAATGCTGTAGTGCTTTAACACAGCTCCCAAATCAAAATATAATTTCAAGTTAATACAGTGCATGAATGAATCCTGACTCCTAATTACATTTTATACTGCTAGTTGTTGACTAGAGTGAGCTCTGCTGTGTAACTTTTACCTGAGTAAAAAATAAGGTACCACTCAGGAGGAAAATATACAAAAACTGTCCTAAAGCAACCTTTTAAGGTTTTAAAGTATGGAAAATTATGCAAAGAGATTTAAGTGTCACCAAAAAGCCAAAATCGTCCGACACTCGTTTCACTTGGGCAACAGATGATATTAGAAGCAGATGTTTCAGCTAAATAAAAAAAACCCGCTAATCTACCACAACAACTTTAACAACAAATAGTAACTTTATTTCTTAATGATATTTTTGATTTGTTGAAAAAATAACGGTTAAGTTTTTTATTTCTTTTTTTTTATTATTCGTCCCTTGTCGGGTAGGCCTGTCTACGCAACATCCCACTGGCAGACACCTGAGCCACCCAGCGAAGGGACAACCAGGTAGAAAAACAGCTTCAGTTATCATCCATTCAATTCATGTAAGAATAGTAAAAAAAATTGTTATGTTTATCATACCTTGTGTCTAAATTCTCGAGCAACTTTCCGCTCCATTGTTGAGAGACACCACAAAACGGTCCGACGTGAGATCTGAGGGTTGGTCAAGTTTGACGGTCCGGAGGTCAATACGTCAAGTTAGTAGGACTGCAATCAGAGCTTCCGGTTAAAAACGTAATCGTAATATGCATATTCGTCATAATTAAAGGAATCTTTGTTCTAAATATAGGGGCTTTTGATATTTAAAAACATCTTATCTACAAAAATTTAACGGCTGTACACTTTATTTCAGGCTCAAATTTATAAGTAAGACCTTTATTTTGAAGGGTTGACTGTGTAGCTTTGGCTTCTTGGTAAGTATGATTAATTTGTTTAAATTAAAAAAAATAAATAAATCAATGAAACACAAACGCCATCATACATTATATTTTTTTATAAATATATTAATAATTATAATATATATTATATATTTTTTGTCACTATGATCGCTAGGTGGCAAAATAACGTCCGTCATATCTGAGTTTCCTACGAAGAAGAAAAAGGGGCGGTAACTTCCCGGTTTCAAAAGAACAACACCGCGGTGCTGCTTGGCTGGTTAAAGGTGTGACGGGTGAGTAAAATTCAGACTTATTTAAGCGAAAAGGAAAAACTGGATAAACGTACGACAGCTGGTGCGCTATATATTATGACATTTTTCTTGTTTTTCATGATTTCATCACCATGAAACACAAAACATACTTAATTAGCGACTTATTTTGCCACAACTTGCTCTTTTTTATAGATCATTTTTTGATGTGAAGTACACGTTTTTTATGCAACACTGAATCATTGACGTGGCAGTTTAACGTGAGATCAATGCGTTAAATTATCCAAGAATAGCGGACTGGTTTCAAAAGTCCCGCTCCCCCTACCGCCCAGGCTGTGGCAACAGAGATACACCAGTATAATTTACCCTGTTAGCTCTGCTATACAGACAGTGTTACCATTTCACAATTATTGCAAAATACTACTCTAGAAGTTACACCGGTTATGTAACGTGTCATAATAATTGGAAATACTACAAAAGGTAATATTTTTGCTTGTCCACAAATTCCCAATACAAGAAGTGTTTTTTTCTAATGCTCTAAATATTTCACCATTTGTATAATTATATCTATTCTGCTGTCTCCGTTTGAGCTCTTTACATAATTGGACATAATTGGAGTATGTGAATGTTAAGACCACAAAACTGTTTTAAGGGTTCATGATTTAAAAACAACTGATTATTCATATAAACCTTTTAAGCATCTGTATATGTATTTTCCATTTTCTTTACAGTGTCTTCAACAGGATGAGATCCCCAAAGAAACATGCAACACCACACAGGTAAAAAAACAAACATGCATTTAACACACTGAACGCTGGACTTTTGTTGCAATAGCACAGAGTGAGCCAAAGTAATGCTTTTTACTCTAATCTCCCTAAATGATACTTGGATTTATTGTGACAGTCTGGTTCTCCTACTGTTACAGACTTATCCCACATGGATTAAGCATTATTACCTAAATGGGTTTAAATTCCTGGGTAATCCTTTACACAGTTTACATGTCATGGGTAAAGTGCTATGATATTGTAGCTCTTACAGTTACAACAAAACAGTTGTGAGTGTTCAATGCCCAAATGTAAATTGTATGCAAGTTTCCTCATCTTCAGATTGCTTCATGTCCTTTGATTTGTTTTTCTGTTTTTCACCCAACAGGACTAATATTCGTACCCCGGGTCAGGAGCCTGACTCGCCGCTCCCCCCTATTCACGAGCGTCTGGCGCAACTGCGTCCATCCAGAGAGCTTCTGGAGTTCTACAGACAGAAGATTGCCCAGTTTGACAGTGAACACTTGGAGCTGCTGCAGATGCTGGAAAAGTATAAAAGCCTCACTGAAGATCAGGTGAGAGATGGAAGTCAATGTGAGAGGCTTTGATTTTAGACCATTTGTGCCAAAGAATCTTTGCCTAACTAATCTTGCCTCTCTTCATAATGCCCTGAAAGCATAAGCTACAGTGGGAAATACGACAGCGCGAGGGAGAGATCGCAGAGCTTCAGAGTGCTTTGAGTGACATGCAGGTCTACCTTTTCCAAGAGAGAGAGCAGTCTCTGCGGCTTTATGCAGAAAACGACAGACTAAAGATCAGGTAGGTGTACAGTGTACAAGTATATAGCATCTAATATTGATAAAGTGAGTCATGGTGCATAGAGAGAAGGATTACGATTCCTTGAATACTAATGGGTAACTTTACCATCTGGCTTACCGCAACTAACCAAGTATATTTTTTCTATGTATTTCTAATCATTTAAAACCAGTTGAATCCACGGACATATGTTTACTTTTTTTTTTTTTAAGAAAGTGGAAGCCTACACGAGTTATTCTTGACTGATAGCAGTAGGTGTGTGCCATTTGATATCTTAATAACTTGTTACTGTTGGTGCTTCTGTGTATAAGACCTTATTACCATCTAGCCACTGTTTTACAGAGAGCTGGATGACAGAAAGAAAATCCAACACCTTCTTGCTCTTGTGGGTCCTGATACGGGAGAGATTACATATTTCCACCGGGAACCTCCTCACAAGGTGCGTGCTTACTTCATCGTAGGTCATTTTCACAGTCGATGCTTTAAACTCAAATTTATAATCTCAGTATAATAAGCTGGATTGACTGGTGCAGCTAAGCAGAACTACAGCATTTGTAATCATATTATAATATTCTAAAAGCATGCCTCAGTTTAGCTGTTATCTTGGTAATGCAGTCAGGCAAGCTCCCAGAGTAGGTAAAAATACTGTTGTACTAATATTATTGCTATATTTCAGGTCACTATCTCACAGAAGTACCCAGAGACCAGACTGGAGGAAAATCTCAGTCTTAGGCCAACAAAGTTGAGACCTGCTGCAACCAGAAAAGGTTTGAAAAATTTTTTTTTTTTACAAATATTATTAGTTTATTTCGTCTGGTTATGTGAGAAAATGTATGTATTAAAATGTATTTTATTTGTGTTGTTTTTTGTTTTTCAATAAGTCATCACTACTTTTGTATTTAACCCAGTCTTTTGTAATAACCATGCCATTTTGATTTTTATATTGAAGCAGAGAGTGGCAGGAGAAAACAATATGCAGATAGGGAAAATGGAGAGAGCTTGGAACAATACAACAATGAGAAACAGACATTGTTGCTACAGGTATGGGTCCACTTTATGTATGCATGAAATGGGATTTCATTTATATGATCTGTTACAGAAAGTTAAACATTTCTTTCTAACGTGCATCTTGTGTTTACATTGTCTCAAGGTGGAGGCGTTGCAGGCTCAAATGGAAGAGCAGACTCGCCTGGCCAAAGAGCAGGTGGACGCTCTGCTGGAGGATCGAAAGATTAAAACAGAGGAGGCCGAGGCGCAGCGGCAGAGAGACCAGGACCGCATCGCTGCTCTGACTGACAAGTTAGTCTTATAGTTTTTAGTTATTTATAACTGTGACTTCTAGATGTTTGGAGAACATGGACTTTTCATTTTAAAGTGATCTCACTGTGGCTGACCTTAAATTCCTAGATTAACTTTTTATTTACCTTCTTTGACATGTCAGACTCCAGCGAACTCAGAAGCTGTTGCATGAGAGCACCAGAGACTTTTTACAGCTAAAGTTTGACACACGAGCTAATGAGAAGAGCTGGATGGTGGAGAAGGATCGCCTGCTGAGGGAACTGGACTCCTGCCACAGCCGTCTTAGGAAGGCCAGGGGTGTCAGCACTGAGTTGGGGCGAACGTGGCAGCCCAGCAGCAGCACAGCCCTCCCTCAGCCTCAGCTAGAGTTAGATCAACCACACAAAGAGGAGCTAAAGGTAACATTAACTATCTGTTTGTGTTCATGAAAGTCTGTAAGAAGTATTTCCTGATTCCATTTTCCGGGGTAGTATAAAAGCTTTTTATTAATGCTCTCAAAAATAAACACAGGTTTTTGGCGGGTTTATTGTAGTCTGTCTTTTTTTTTTTCCTTTATTCTTTTTTCAAACAGATATTGCAGGAGGAGCTGAAGCAAGCCAACCGTCTGGCAGACATGTACAGGGAGCAGTGCATTACTCTTGAAACAGAACTATCCCAAATCAGAGAGGAAGGGGATGTGGGCAGGGAAATATTCAAGGTACACCAGTTTGATTAATGGTTCAGTCTGTACAAGCCTTATACACATTTCTAATTAAATGGTATCTAATACTGATGGCGATCAACAAGTTTCTTTTTACTGATAACTTGCGTATGTGTGCAGGAGCGTTCAGAGAAAATGGCCAAGCGACTCCAGCTGATGACTCAGCGTTATGAGGCGCTGGAGAAGAGGAGGGTGATGGAGGTGGAGGGCTTCAAGGTGGACCTTAAACTCCTCAGACAGAAACTCAAAGATGTAGAAAAACAACTTCTGAAGGTAAAAAGATCCAAACTGTGTGACCAATTGTTTTTTTGTTAGAAAGTTATTTTGTGATCTCAGCATACTTATAGTAAGTATTGACTGAGAGATTCTCTTTTCATCAGGTTACCTTGAATGTGGGGCCCAATCAGGACTTAGCCATTCTGCATGAAGTACGACAAACCAATGCCAGGACCAAAAAGGTTCAGGGCGAGCTGATGGCTCTGAAGGCAAAAATCTATGGACTTGAAAATGACCTAAGATTCAGCTGAGGGTAGTACTCAGATATTTTCTATAATGTGTAGCTGTGTTTGCCTCTGTTATAGTTGCTTATTTTGCTATGTTTATTTTAGAAAACTAGACTAAATGTTATTGATATTTTGTGCTCTGGACCAATAAAAATCTTTTACAGTCATTTTAAATCAGTGTGTAATTATTCCTTTATTATATTTTACATCATATCACAATGTTATGCAGTGAAATGTAAGTTGTTTTTTTTATCTGAGCTATATATAGATAGATATATACATCATATTGAATTCAACAAAAAACTAATTTGCTCAAATATCTTTTTCACTTGTATTTTATTATCCAAGCTTTAGATATCTATACAAATCTATACAACTTTTGATACTTTTTAAAATACCTTTCTTTTTTTCCCATATTTTACAATATGAACAGTAAAGTCAAACAACCAAAAGCTGCACTTTTTGCTAATAAATAAATAATAATAATAGTATTAGGTTCAGGTACACATCTTATTGAGTTTCAAAGATAGTAAGTTAGAACGTGACTTTCATTTCTACAAAAATGATAAACGTGTGGGTTTCCGTTGTTGACGTAATATTGGACCTGGAAGTTCAACAGTTTGCTGCTTTGCGCATGCGTCCCCCAGGGCTATGACAAATTGTATCGCTCCTCAGTATACAACCGTATATTACAGTATGAGGAGAGAGCGTGGAGTTTGGTATTGACTTGGACTGATGAAGATATCATGACCCGGTTCTTCAGCGGTCACATCTACTAAGCGTTAACCGGTGGCGCAGCTAAAGCTAGCTCGGTCGTGTCTGTTGTTGTTTACACGTTGCCTTTTCCACTAAAGTGCCTGAAAAAAATGCAGAGAGTGAGATATTTAAAGAGTGTCTGGCAGCTGCTGAAATCAAGCTGCGAGGGAGCAGCAAAGCAAGCGAACACCCAGTCTTCGGCCTCACGATGTTATAGCCATGTAAGTCAACGCTTTGTACAAACTGTATTAAGGAGAGACAGGAGTGCTGATTGAAAGCACCGAGGACTGGCCGGTGAAGCTCCATCTCATTTCAAAGAAATGTATCCGGACAGAAGAGTATTCAGTCTCAAATTATCCCATTTTTGAAACATTTTCTGCTCAGCCACTGTTGACTTACATAAAAATGTTCTGATCTAAATTTTGGACATGTGTATTGATTTCTGTGAAGTTTTAGTCTATTTTTGTTAAAGCCCATTCACCCACTTTCCAGTCTTTTTCCACACTTTGAAATCTCAGACCATGTTTGAACACAACTTGTAAAGATAAAAACCCGGAACTTTCACATTTGTCTCTAGCTAAAATATGGAGAATAAAAGTCAAGCAGTCCTGCTGAGTGCCATATTTGAAAACAGCTGATAAAAAAAATCACATTGTAAAAGACAGCGACTCACAATTTCTGAATTGTGTATAGTTGTATTTTACAAGAAGAAGAATTCAGAGCGCAAACCTCCACCAAGCCTACCCACTTTTGAGAGAAGTATTACATTATGTATCAATTTTGTTTTCTTTGTTTTTTTAAAAAGTACTTTAAGAAGTTTGCAGTGCAGTAAATGTCAGGTAAATTATTGTTATTATTATTATACAAATATTATGTCTGTAACGATACAATACATTTTGGAGTTAACTCCACAAAGAAAGCTTGAGGTCAGAGGTCAAATATAACATAATTTGGATGCAGACTGTGTGATTTTTAGTCCCCATAAAAACAATGGCAGTAGGATTCTAAACATAGTTTTAAAGATAAAAAACTTCTAATGAATCTTTGGCCTTGTTTAAACTTTAAGGAGAACTTTTATGGTGAGAAATACCAGTGAAAGTACTTTAAACTTTGATATATATATATATATATATATATATATATATATATATATATATATATATATATATATATATCTATATACAAC